>JANZLD010000006.1:27241566-27256768 GCA_026413575.1 Erythroxylum carthagenense | reverse complement strand
ACTTCCCAGGAGGTCACCCATCCTAGTACTGCTCTGGCCCTAGCACGTTTAACTTCGGAGTTCTGATGGGATCCGGTACGTTAGGGCATGGAAAACGCGTCAACAAGGGGAAGGTATCCACATCCTTATAAGAGGTGCTTCGTTCTCCTTCCCAACCGATGTGGGATCTTACATAAAGACTTCCATAAACATAGGTTTATTAGATGAAATAAGCATCCATCATGGTTCTAAGGACTTCTTTGTAAATATATGTACTCTACCCTTCAATAACAAGATATGCTAAACTTTTTTACAAACTTGAGGTTTCAACTAGGGGGTGTGTTGCTTTCTTATAAGAGTTATTCTTAGACCCTAAGAATGATTCCTAGTTTCCTACCCCCTATTATTTGTGTTCCTCACTAAATTTCAACAATTATAACCTCAAGTTTTAACAATCAGAACCCTAAAGTCCTAGCCTTAAATTTCCAGAAAATAAACTCTAAAGATCAGCTATATCAAATATGAAATTTCAGCACTCTCAGATGAAATATAAACCTAAACTTGATATTACAATAGCCTAACATCATCCGTGTTTCCTAATTTTATGAGTTCTAGGTATTAGTTAATACATCTTTTGTTTGTCCTACATTACCTTATCACTAAAGTAACCTCATTTGCAAAAGGTATAATTTACTAGAATTTTTTTTTAGTTTTAAAAGCTTTTGGTCTAATGGAAAGAATGAATCACCCACATAAGCAAATAAGAATGAAGGAATAAGTGAATAAACACTAGTACCGAAAATTTGGACGATGCAATGAAATCATAATAATATGAACATTGCACCACATATTAAAGAATCTATAACTGAGTGCAAAGTCCAAACTTAAAAGTATCTTAGAGAAGTACAATATCAGTCCTACTCTATGGACATAAAATATAATATCCTAAAGACATGTATACATACATATAAGCTGTGACGGGTAACTGTGTAAGGGATCATAAATTTGTTGCTTGGTATTTGTTGACAGTATGATTGTAGAGGTTTTATAAGGAAATTTCAGTAAAATCCTTATATGTACTAACATATATATATATATGATTAATATATGGATGAATTAGGGTTAATCTAATACACCTAATTTATCTTTCAACAATATTCATATAAAGGCTAACAAAAGAAAAAAGAATACTTCCATGCATAAAGCGTAGACAGAGAAGAACTAAGATAAGAAAAAACTTGCTAACCTGTTCTCTCTTGATTTTTAGAAATCCCAAAATCCAAAGGAAAAATTTCGTCCCCTGATCTACTACTAGAAGATGAAGGTAACATATCTTCCTTGAGCACATTTGAGAACTCAGTTGAGCCAAAAGACAATGAGTAGCTTTTACAAGATATTATAGATTGCTCATTACTTTCAACATATCGAGAATTCAGTGGCAGAATGGGTCTGCACATAGAATAAAACAACTTATATTCTGAGACATCAATCTTGTCGATGGTATAATCTCTAACAAGTTCCACAGCCAAGTTATCTTGAATTGAAGCAACAACGCAAGGTATTTTTTTCATGTAAAACTGCAAATCCCGCCTTAAATGCCTGTCAGAATATGAAAATACAGAAGCACTTAAAAGATTAAAATTTTAACAACATGTAATAGATGAATCAATAGTTATAAAGTTGATAATAACGTTGAGATATATTGTCTAAATAATATTATAGAGAAAGCAAAATTATTATTCTTCTTGGCTTAGTAAGAAGCTCTAACTTCTCTCTAACAAAGTTGCATGGCTACATAGCAATGTTGTAACGGATAAATCTTACCTTACTAATGTATCCATCCTATCCCCATCCCTACCATCAAGTTCATTTCTCCTCCATTATCCTCTCACTTGTTCCTTACTTGACTTCTACTACCACTAGTGGCTCTGACTCCCCTTCTTCCTACACTTAGTAATCTCTTCGATTTGCTCCCTTTATCTATTTCCCTCCTTGTGCCTCGTACAAATGGTCTTAACTCCTTCCTACTCCTAGCTTGTGTTTTTTCACTTTTCCCTCTCCTCCCTTTCTTCCCCCTACTTTTTAGTTTTTTTCATTTTTAGTGTGGTCAAAGATATGTATATCTCATAATATTATGATCTGATCATCATCAAATCATTTAAATTAGATAGCAGTATCTTGTAGATATATAGTATCCTAGGATTATATTTCCATATCTGTACAGATTTTTCTACCTTATTTTGTAAACCTGGACGTGTATATATATACTGAAGTCTCTAATAAAGAGACATTGAGCAAATAAGCTCTAATTCACATGGTATCAAAGCCACGTGATAGTGAATCCGAGGAGACAACCCCAGAAAGTCAAGAAATGACTTCATATTGAGGGATCCTCCACGAAAATCCCAATCTTAAACCCTACTAGAGGTCAGTCATCAATGAGCTCTGGTATTGAGGGAGTTTCAGTCAACATTGTTTCCAATAAACTAAATGGAACAAACTATCGAGAGTGGGCTCAAGCTATGAAACTCGCCATTGGAGGAAGAGGGAACCTGAGCTTTGTCATTGGAAATGGAAATGTTTTAGACTCAGCAAACATACAAGCTATGCGATAGTCCTACTCTTGGATGGACTGATATACAAGCTAGGCCATTAGCCATAAAAATATGGGATGGAGTGCGACAGTCCTACTCTAATGAAGAGGATGCATCACAGATTTATGAGATAAAAAAAAGATTGTGGCAATGAAGCAAGGTGATAGAATATTGGGTTGAAATGATAGCATTATACCAGGAACTTAACCTGCTATCAGATGAAGAGTGGAGGTGCAAGGAAGATGCACTAATGTACAACTAGAAAATTGAAAAGGGGAGAGTCTTTGAATTTTTGGCTGGTCTCAATAAAAACTTGGATGATGCTTGTGGGAGAATCTTGAGTAGAATTCCTTTTCCTACACCTAAGGAAGTATTTTCTAAAATGAGAAGGGAAGCAACAAGGAGGATAATCATGCTAAAAGAGGATCTGAAAGAGGAACTAAATGAAACTCTAGTATCTTCGAATGAAACTTCTACCCTATTATCACGTGGTGAATCCAGTAAGAAAAATCATAAGAAGTGGTGTGAGCATTGTAAACAAAGTGGCCACACCAAAGATACATGCTGGGACATTCATGGAAAGCCTTTAGATTGGAAACCAAAAAAAGGAAAAAACTGAGGCTATTAAGTATCTAGTGAGGGAGGAACAGAAAAATCTGAAGGTAGTTAGAAACAACAAGGAGGTGAGCTGAATATTTCACTAGGAAAACTGTTGGAAGTGTTGCAGAACCTTCAAAGTGACATTAACCAACAAAAGGCAAGCCTAGTTGCCAATGCTACTATGAGAGGTAATATCCTAAAAGCTTTTTTATCCTCATTCGGTAGGAAGAAGTGGATAGTTGATTCCAGAGCTTCAAATCATATGACAGATGATTTTAATATGTTTCATTCATATGTTCCATGTTTTGGATATGAAAAAGTTAAGGTAGCAAATGGTGATTCTTCCTCAGTTACAGGAAAAGGAGATATCAAAGGAACAAATTCTATGCAACTAAATTCTGTTCTACATGTTCCTAATTTAGAATGCAATCTTCTGTAAGTCAGTAAATTGACAAAACAAGTAGCATCCCGTTCTCATACTAAGGATTAGACTAAAATTTGGTACATGTGAGCTCAAAGAGAGATTAAGAAAATGCATTTCATGCTCATGCATAATGTTAGCATATACGCACATGAATTTCAATTTTTGCACACATCAAAATGACTATACATGCATTCATTGATAATTTTCGGGCGTAATTGATCTATAAATGTGATTTTTATTGAGAATTATGGTTAGATTGTATTGACAATTTGTTTGGAGAGTATATTTATTGGTTTAGAATTTTTGGAATTTTTGGGAAATTTTCTAAAAATTGTTGGGTATTTTTGGACTAGGAAAATTGCCAAGTGGCAAAACTATTAATAAATGGTAGTAGAAATTACTATCCAATGGCAATGGAAATTTTGATAAGTGATTTTAGGATTTATTCACAAGTGCCATCGAAAATTGGGGGACAATTAGAGTAGAAATTGAAATTGATGGGACCAGTTAAATGAAAGAACTTAGCATAATGCTTTAGAAATTAGACATGTGGCCTTTTTGTATTTATTTAAAGACCCCTTTTGTTGTCTTTCACGATGCTTCTACAAAGGGGTATTGGTGTTTTTCTTTAGTTCTCTTCTTCTCTCCTTCATTTTCGTAGCTTCTCTTCTCTTCTTCTTCTTGATTTTTATTCTTCAAATCTCCACCCACGTTGAACCACTCATCTTCCATTTGCTACTCTTTCACTTTTCTCTCTCTTTCATTCCCACCAAAAACCCTAACCTTCCATCCCTCAAGATGGTGATGATCGTGGGTTGTGTTTGAAGTTAGGTATTTTGTTGATTTTCTTAAAGAGTTTGAAGATTTGGTATCTAAATCAAGTAAGTCTTGTTTTAATTTTATGGGCAATGTTAAATGGAGCATTTATCATGGTAGTTAGAGGTTAATAATGGTGTTTTGTGTATTTATGTGCTGTGGATGATGAAGAGTTTGTAAATTTCTTGCTTATATATATATGTTTGATGAGTAATTATTTATAGAGATGTTTTGGAGGTTGAATGATCATGACAAGGAGTTTTGTATATGCTATAATGTTAGTGAGGAAATGAACATAAATTTATATATTGATGTTTTGTTCCATATAAATGCTAAATAATGAGTTAGGAGTTGTTTTATGGATGATTGTTGTTGTCTATGATGAGTAAGAAACTATGGGTTAAGTTACACATGTTTTTAAGATGGATTGGTTGTGAAAAGGATGTTTTAATGAGAATTGGAAGTTGATCAATAGGTATATGAACATGTCTTGTTTTGGATGAATGATCAATTGTAGATCATGCTTTGTTGGTGAATGATATTGAGATAAAATGGAGTTGAAAATAAGGAGTAAATGAAGTAGAAAATGGTGATCTTTGTACAAGATATGTTAGGTGTAAAATCTAGAAAATTTGAAGATGATTGGTTGGAAAATGTTCACTGAGTATGTTTCAATCTTTTAGCCATAACTTTTTCTCTAGCTATCCAATTGAGATGATTCTTAATTTAAATTAAACTAGAGACGTATAGCTACATTTTTTATGAAGGTGACAAATTTAAATTCTATTTAGAAGAGTCTCAAAATTGGACCTGAATTTGAAAAATTGGGTATGTGTCTATGCAAATTCGCCGTGGCAAACTCCTTGTGTCACTGCAGCGAACTTGAAGGTTTAACTAGGATTTCTTTCTACAAAGTTCGCCACGGAAAACTTGTGAAAATTTTGGGAGAATTCCTCATTGGAGGAGTTCACCGCGGTGAACTTTTCTCTACAATGAACATGTTTTGGTATTTGAAGAATATCTTCTTCTGTAGTTATCCAAATGGACTAATTTTTCATTTTGAGTAAACTAGAGATATAGGACTACAAATTTATCTAAAGAAATCAAATTCTAAATTGGACTATAAGAATTTCTATTCCTGGGTGGAAGTTGAGTATAGGAAACTATCTCATAATAGAAGCAATCGGAAAATATTTGGGAGTATAACTTTCACACTACTGAACCCAATTGAACAATTTTGGTGTCATGAGAAACTTATGAGATAGAAGGACAATTCTCAAAAAGAAAGTGTTCCCAAATTACTTCATTTTCATTGTCTAAATGATCAGAAATAGTAGACCCGAAAGTCAGTGTTTGGAGAAAAATCTTAAATGATTCATTAGGTTATGAAATTAAATTCAAAGAGTATATTTGAGGTATAAACCCTAAGTACAAATTTTACTTAGGTGAGTTTTGATAGAAGACTAATAATGTGATGAGAATAACGGAAAGATACTAAGGATTGTCATGAGCATGTATTGTACATATTCCATATACACACATGTGCATAAATGAATGCTTACAACGTGTGTATTGCATAATTGCGATGCGTAGGATAAACGTCCACAGCCAGACACATCCAGATCAAGGAAGCAAATGCTAATCTGGAGCATACTATGAGTAATCTAAACGATTTCTCTCAATTAATAGTTCGCTTTAAAAATATGTTTTAAATGATGATATGAATGCGAATTGAATTTGTATTGATGTCGAACAATGAAGGTCCGGGATTTGATGCATGTATGTGATATTGAAGTGCTACTTGTATGTGAATTTGATGAAATACGTGACGCATGATTTGATTGTCAAACGTCAGAATTAGTTTCGGAAGAAAACTGTGATTATGCATATGAATGCAAAAGTGATACTCAACATTATGTTGAATTCTGGACCACGGTTTGAAGATAAATATGAAATTGAATGTGAATCTGAAAGCATGTGATAGACTGAAATTACGTGAATGTGATGCATTCCATTACATGAATGCATGAAACATAAAGGCAGTTGTGACCAAAGTCGCCACCAAAAAAGAGCTTAAAGCTCAAAATGTGAAAAAAGAGAGCCTAAAGCTTAGAAAGTGTATAAGAGCCAAAGACTCACTATATAAAATGAGCCCTGTATGTCGAACGAATAAGGGACAGTTATAAATGAGCCCGGTATCCACAATGGATACGGGACAGTTAGGCACTCGGTCATAATAATGCAATAATTGGAAAAGAGTCACATGAGCATTTCATATACATTTTAATAAATATGTTTGATTGTTTGAAATGCGAAATTACTTTACTTTTAAGTGAGACTGTGACATGTGATGAATTATGCCAAATGCAAATATATGAATTACATGTTACGTGTATTGACGTGTTGCATGAATTGAGTGAACCATCGATGATGGTTACCTTATGGAGTTTGCAAAATTCACCCAAAATTTGCAATATTTTTCACTCTTTGAAGAGTTACCTCATTAGACAAACGGGAGTATACATTGCAATCAAGTAAGAGATTGAGTTCAGGATCAGTTCGCATCTGCATTTGATTTCTTTAGTTTGTATCAAATAGAGTCTTCAACAATTATTGTAACTTATGTATTCAATCATTTCTGTTTTGTAATAACTTTCCAGATTGGAGATGTTTGTAAATGATTTTGCAATGTATTGAAATTATCACTACAAGTATTTTGTATTTGCAATGGGCCCAAATGGCTATTGAAATTTTGGTGATTGTATTACTGTGATTGAAAAAGTTTACAATTAAAATGGGCAATTTCAATTATTAATTTCCGCATACGCGTGTATTAATTTTTTAAAAAAATTGTACTGAGTTTCAATTGTTTGACTAACTGAGTGTGCTAGTATGTCACCCTCATAGGGCACAGACTTAGATATCACTCAAGATGTCAGGTACGTGTCTTGTAAGAGTGGGGTGCTACAAAACAAGCTAATTGTAGTGCTCATTTCTTCCCTACTCATTGTGTTATATAGGACTTGTCATCGGAGAAGATTATTGGCAGTGCTAAAGAGGTAGAAGGAGTGTACTATTTTGAATATGAAGAAAGACAATCTACTCCTTATAGCTTAGGTAATAGTGTGATTGTTCCAAAGACTGATGAACTATTGTTATGGCATAAGAGGTTAGGACACCCAAACTTTCAATATATGTCAGTTATTTTCAAATATCTCAATAAATAAAGATATTTGTGTTCAGTGTGATGCTTGTGAGTTTGCTAAACATCAAAAAAGTTCTTTTACAAGATCCAAATACAAACCCAAAAACCATTCTCACTTATCCATAGTGATCTTTGGGGTCCATCTCGTGTTCCTAATAGAACCAATTCCAAATGGTTCATTACATTCATTGATGACCATACTCGTTTGTGTTGGGTGTTTCTTTTGAAAGATAAAGCTGAAACCTCTACCGTATTCATCAATTTTTATCAAATGATAAAGAATCAATTCCAAACTAGTATTCAAATCCTTCATACTGAAAATGGTACTGAATACTTTAATCATTATCTCTAGACATTCTTTCAAAAACATGGAATTGTCCACAAAAGTACTTGTATCAATAGTCCTCAACAAAATGGGATTGCAGAAAGGAAAAATAGAGTACCTAGGCCTTAATGTTCATTAGTAATATTCCAAAATAATTTTGGTGGGATGCTCTTCTTACTGCTACCTATCTTATTAATAGAATCCCAAGTTGTGTTCTTTCTTTCAAAACACCACTTCAAAAATTTCAAGAAACCTATACTACCAATCATCTTGAAACTAACCTTCCTTTAAGAGTTTTAGGGTGCACAACCTTCCTTCACAATTTTTCACACAATAAACTTGATCCAAGGGCCAAAAATTGTGTGTTTCTTGGATATTCTGCTACATAAAAGGGTATAAATGCTATGATCCTATCTTAAAGAGGTTGTTTGTTAGTTGTGATGTCTTTTTTTCCGACACAGATTTCTTCTATCCTAAGTCTTCGATTCAGGGGGAGTATTGGAGTGAGTTTGGGTGTGATAAATCTTGGCCTTAACCTGAGCCTGAACCTATATCTATTCCTGAACCCATCCCAGTGCCTATGTCATCCTTTATAAAAACATATCTGAATATAGAAACAACTATACCTGATCATACACTTAAGGTGTATTCTAGAAGGAATAAAGGAAGCAGTACACTTCCTATCCCTGAAGCTATGCCAATCTCTGAACCAGTGCAGGTCACTACCGAAGAGATTTAGAACAGTGAGGATCAAAGGGACAACACAAATTTAGAATGGCCAATTGTCTTAAGGAAGAAATATAGATCATGTAATATGCATTCGATTGAGAGGTTTTTCTCCCATAAAGCTCTATCTGCCCAATATAAAGCTTTTATTGCTAATCTGGACAGAATTGATATTCCAAAAAATGCTTAAGAAGCTCTTAAAGTTCCAAAATGGAGAGAAGCTATTTTCAAAGAAATAAGGGCACTTGAAAAGAATGAAACATGGGCAGAAGTGGATCTGTCAAAAGGGAAGAAACCCATAAGGTGTAGGTAGATATTTATAGTCAAATATAGGGCTGATGGCACCATTGAGAGGTATAAAGCAAGATTGGTAGCTAAAGGCTACACTCAGACCTATTGGATGGACTACAAGGAAACATTTGAACTGTGACCAAGTTAAACACTATAGGATTATTATTATCAGTAGCTGTTAACCTTGATTGGCCAGTTCAGCAACTTGAGATCAAAAATGCTTTCTTGAATGGACAACTAAAGGAAGAAGTTTATATGAAACTTCCTTCAGGCTTTGATTAGGAAGGAGGAAATAAAGTATGTAGATTGAGAAAGTCTCTATATGGACTAAAGCAATCACCACGAGCTTGGTTCGAGAGATTTGCCATAGTCCTTAAAATAGAAGGATAAACACAAGCACAGTCCGATCACACAGTGTTTTTAAGAAGTAGAGACAGTAAGAAGGCAATTTTTATTGTGTATGATGATGATATTATCTTAACTGGTGATGATGTAGAGGAAATCACAAGACTTAAGACATCTTTAAAGAAAGAATTTGAAGTTAAAAACTTAGGAGAAATGAAGTATTTTCTAGGCATGGAAGTAGCAAGATCAAAGAAGGGAGTTTACATCTCACAAAGAAAATACATTCTTGATCTCTTTAGAGAGACTAGAATGTTAGGATGCAAACCAAACACTACTCCTATTGACAGTACAAAATTTAGGGATGAAGATGATAAACTTGTCAACCGTGAAGAGTATCAAACATTAGTAGGAAGACTAATCTATTTGTCTCATACTAGACCAGATATTACTTTTGTCGTGAGTGTTGTTAGTCACTATATACATGCACCAAGGAGACAACATTTAGATGCAGTCTATAAGATCCTACGGTATCTAAAGGTACTTCAGGAAAAGGGCTACTATTCAAGAAAAGAGATCAAAGAACAATTGAAATATATACTGATTTAGATTGGGAAAGTTTAGAAGAGGATAGACGATCAACCACTAGATATTGTACTTTTGTGTGGGGAAATTTGGTTACTTGGCAAAGTAAAAAGCAAAAGGTGGTAGCCAAGAGTTGTGCTGAAGCTAAACTAAGAGCTGTTGCAAAAGGAATGTGTGAAAGTCTTTGGTTAAAGAGAGTTTTGATAGAATTGGGAATCAGGTTTGAGACACCTAAAAAACACTATTGTGATAACAAGGTAGCCCTAACCATGGCACGCAACCTGGTCCATCGTGAAAGAAAAAAACATGTTAAGGTTGATCAAAATTTCATCAAAGAGAAGATAGAAGATGGGACAATATGCCTAACATATGTTCCAATAAAGAAGCAGACAGCTGATGTGTTTACCAAAGGACTTCAATGACAAGCATTTGAAGAGTGTATTAGCAAGTTGGACATGATAGATATCTATGATCCAAGCTGAAGGGGAGTGTGGTCAAAGATATGTATATCTCATAATATTATGATCTGATCATAATCAGATCATTTAGATTAAATAGCAGTATCTTGTAGATATATAGTATCATAAGATTGTATTTCCATATTTGTACAGATTTTTCTACCTTATTCTATGAACCTAGTCGTGTATATATATATATATATATATATCGAAGTCTCTAATAAAGAGATATAGAACAAATAAGCTCTGATTCACATTTAGCAATGTTGAACTTTGAACCACCTCTAAAAACTTTTCCCACACTCAAATCTCCCACCTATGTCCTTCTACTCTCCCCTACTCCACCATCTGCTGGTCATACTAACAACAACTCTTCTGGTCAGCCTAAAACCTTTCCTTCTTGAGTTAAGTCACCTACTCCCACCAATTCTTTTGACCAACCAAGTTCCTTACCCCCTTCCAATCCCCCTAAAAACTAAGTTGTTTATGCTCCTTCTCAGTCCTCCACTAGTAGCATTGCTAAAAAATCTTGGTCGCAAGTCCTCGATGACATCACTCTAACTTCTAATCATCACTTTTGTCCTCCTTCCAAAGGTAAAACCATTGTCATCCACCAGTCTCAATCCTAAAGGATGGTATAGCTAAGTGGAATGCCACTTTGATTGGTTTTTTGCAAAGAAACCATCATTTCTAGCAATAAGCAATAGGCTAAAAGTCACTATACTAAACTTGGTCTTCCAGAATTCCTCTTAAATGAGGAGGATCTTTCTTTTTTTAGGTTAATTTCCCCCTCCCAAGTATAAAAAATTATGGAAACAGGTCGTTGTCACTTCAATGCCAAACCCATATTTCTATGAAAATGGAAGCCAAGGATTCAGCCTCAAGATCCCCAACTCCAATAAGTTCCTATTTAGATTAACACTTATAAGGTTCCCCTAGAATATTGGACTATAGAAGGCTTAAGCTACATAGCAAGTTATATGGGAAAGCCCCTTTATTTAGATGAGGCAACGACTAGCATGAGGAGAATCAACTATGCAAGGTTATGTGTGTTGATTGATATCTAGCAAACCTTCCAGATGAAATTCCTTTTATGAGGATTGATGAAAACAATAACCTATTTGAGGATGCATCTTTTATAGCATACTCTTGGAGGCCTAAAAATAAGGAAGGTGGGATTTGGAAGCCAACAAAAAGAATATTCAATATAAGAAGCTTTAAGGAACTTATATAATTGAACTCGAAAACTAGATCACTAAAAACGAAAAAATAGAGATGGTGCTACAAAGCGATGACTCTATCACTTTTGACAAGAGGGAATTATAGGTTAAGGATGGCTATGGAGATGATCATTTAAGATGCCTTAAGGATCGTGAGCTCTACTTAATGCCCCATGAAGATATAGAAACTAATACAGACAAGACTACATGTCAAACAATGGATATCTTACATCTTTAATGGGGAGCAAATTGAGAATCACCACTAATGAGGAGGGGAGGGGGGTGAAAACACTAAATCTGTCTTATTCCCTCGAGCTAAAGATATGAAAGTGACCCTAGAATTCCAACTAACTATAAGGAGGAAATCAAGTAGAAAAAAGAAAACCTCCTCTCCTTCCAAATAATGCCAATCCTCTCATGGAATGTAAGAGGGATAAATAGCCTTATTAGATAAAGTGCCCTGCATGATTTCCATAATAAATTGAAACCTTGTTTAGTAGATTTTTGGAGCCTAAGGGCTTGTTTGTTTATATTTTTTCTTGCTTTTGTTAAGGTTTTCATGAAAAAATAAACAACTCATTAAAATGTGTTTGGTTAAGTATTTTTGCCATTTCTTGTTTCCAAAAATAAAAAACTGCATCAACTTTAGCGAAATGTTAAAAAGACATTTTTGTATGTTTTTAAAACAGGTTTCTTTTTTCATAAAAAGAACACATCCCTATTTTTCATTGTCATTTTATGTTCACTGCCCTATACTTACCCTACCTCCTCTACCCAATGCTTTGTTTCATCTCCCCTAACAAGTTTGGTACAATGTGGTTAGACTGCCTCCATTCTAGCAAAGGCTTTACAGAAGCTAACAACAACGACCTTGACCTCGACCTCGACTGCTTCCTCAACAATAGCAATGAACATGATAATGTTAATTCTATTCGATCCCATTCCAACTCCAAGTCCAATTATAATATATTCATATACTTGAGACACACAGAGGAGATTTGTAGTGAGAGTACAGATAAAGAATAGCTCAACATCGTCACTAGTGCTCTCTTTGGCCTCTTTAACATAGGTCACCCTAACCAAAATCCATACTTTACAAAAAAGAAAGCTCCCACAAAATAGTCTAACCCTAAACTTTGCATCCTTTCGATGCCAGCTATTGAGGAAATTAAACTAAATAAGAACGTCCCCGTCGTTGCTGCGTCTTCTCTGAATTCTCATAATAACTCGAATGTTGGCACCAAGGAAAAGAAGAGTACTATTGGTAGCGTTGATTGTGAGGGTTATTAAGATGTCTCGGAGGCCGCAAAAGAAGAAGATGATGATGAAAGGAAGGAGAAGTTTAACAGTGATAAAGAGCTCAAAGGTTACTCAAGAAGTGAAGTCACTATAATTGCTGAAAATTGTGAGGTATGGAAGTTTGATAAGTTAGTCTTTAGAAAGAAGAATGTTTGGAAAGTAAGGGACAAATGAGTTAGATCATTGGTTGGTTCTAACATGGAAAGAAAGAAACTTAGATGGGTCTTAGAGATGGGAATAGAACTTTTGTTCCCTAGATGGGAATGGAGACTGAGCCCTATCAATTAATGTAATTCCCTTGGTGAGAGATTAATGTAACTTACTAATTTATAGAATTTATTATATAATTAATATACAAATTTCTTTAATTATATAAATGTGCATATATTTTATTTTTAATTATAATGAGAATTAATTAATTTAAAAACATAATATATTATATTAAAATTAATTAACATAAGAGTGTAATTAAAAAAAGAAACAAGATGATAAAATTAAACATGTTTTTGTTTTTAGTTTTTTGTACAAATCTCAACCAAACAAGTTTTTGTTTTCAATTTTTATATTAGAAATCTCAACCAAATAGGTTTTTGTTTCTTTAATTAAAAAATAGAAAACTAAAACTAAAACTAAAACTAAAAACCACAACAGAAAAACATAAATAGAACCAAACGACCCTTAAATTGATTGAAAGTCTATGTAACAACCTAGGGTTTTTTGTAAGAAATGGTAGATTATTACAAATTATCAATGCCACTATTATGGAGAATAATAGTAGGATATGATCTAGATAGAATTGAACTGATTCAATCACTTTGCACGGATTAAATGGTACATCTTTCAATAAGGATAAAACAGGTAGGAAAAAATATGACAGTTACCTTTATATATGGATCAAACCATGAATTTCAAAGATTCTATCTATAGTGTAAGCTTGAGGAACTTGGGACTGTCTATCAACTCCCCTTGATTGATTCTAGAGGATTTCAATAATGCTTTGCACCCCTCCGAGGCTAAGGGTAATGCCACTATTAACGAATTACTCAGAAGACTTCAAAAATGATGAAGGAAAAGTAATAGATATGAATACTTAGGGAAGCAAACCAATGGGATCTTGTCATTTAAGGGAAAAAAAACTAGCTAGATCATTGATCAATTCATAGTGGTTATCTAAGTTGCTACAATAAGGAAAGATTTCTTAAACCATTATTTTTTGTGGTTTAAAAATGGAATGTTAAACAGAAAAGGAATTTTCCATTTAGATTCAAAAACTACCTTACATAAGTGGAAGGTTTCAAAGAGGCAATTAAAAGAAGTCTTAATCTAGATGTCTAGGGTCATATAATATTTTTCTGCTTAAGAAAACTACAACAAGTCAAGAAGCAACTTAAAATTCTTAATACCAAAAAGGTGGGAACACTGAGAAGAGCATTGTTGAAGCTAGAGAAAAGCTTGAATCTATCCAAGCTTTTTTTGTACTCAGACCCAATAGACAGAAAACTTTATTTAGAGGAAAAGGATGCATTATTTCAATACAATCAAGCTCTCTTCATTAACCAATCTATATTGAAATATAGATCTAAAATTCAATGGCTCATAGAAGGAGACAAGAACTTAGCTTGTTTCCACAATTCAGTGCTCTAAAAAAAGAATGTGAATAAAATCACATAATCACAATTCTAGTGAAAGACAATGGATAGCTGGCAAAAACATAAAGACAATTAAAGATGGTGGCATACAACTATTTGCTTTTATCTATAGGGCCAGTCCATCTTGTAAATCTTCAGTTCAACTCCTTGGGTGCTAAGTCCTCAACAAAAGGAACTTCTATCAAAATCATTTAATACAAATGATGTCAAAAACGTTATATTTGCACTCAACCATCAAAAAGCTCTTGAACCAGATAGTTTAAATGCTCTATTCTTCCATAATTTATAGCCACTATTAAAGGATTTAATAGTGGAAGTTGTGTTTGAATTCTTCACACATGGTAAGATGCTCAAAGAAATTAATGACAATTTAATAAGGTTTTAGGCTCCTGAATTAGGATGGTACAAAGTTGTGTGGTTAAAATTTGGTCAACCTTGTATCCCTCACTCTCTTGTTAGCTCTGAAGGACAAACTGAATACACTTGCCAAGCTATCTATGTTGTGTACATATGTTGGAACCTGAATTTTTTTTTTAGGTTAAGCTTCATTTAAAAATAATTTTGGAGTTTTAATAGATTTAAATTTTGGAGCTATAACTATGTCAAAGTTATTGGGAATTATTGAATGGGCAAGTGGAATTAAAGTGTTAATGTAATAAGGATGTTCAAGGACATTTTTGGGAGATCAC
>JANZLD010000006.1:27221241-27239277 GCA_026413575.1 Erythroxylum carthagenense | reverse complement strand
GGGTAAAATAGACTTTTTTTGACTCATTAAGTGTAGAGATAGAAGAAGAATATGTTGTCTTGCTTGTTAAGAAGAGATAAACATGAATTAAAGGGGAAGGAGATTGAAAAATGAAAATAGGTGAGACGAAGAGACGTTTCGGTGAAAGAATAAAAGAAGAGAAATCAAGGTTGTTAAGGCAGGTTAACCATCTTTTCTTCTTGCTTTATTAAAGGAATGAGTTATGTTGTGGATGAAGGAGTTAGAGAGGAAAAAGGGTTGTGTAGAGAATGAAAAGTTTGTGATGGAAGAAGATGCATTAGGAGAACCCAATTGATGTTAGGGTTTCTAAACTAGGTCTTGGGTTTTCTAACCTAGGTAGGTTATGGGTGGGTTAAATTTTAGTTCAATTTTTGTTTCTTAAATTTTTGTGATTTTTGAAGTTTATAAATTTTATTAGAATGTTGTTTTGAATGGAACCTTGGTTGTTGTAGGAAACCAAGGGAATCCTCCCCATGAGCAAGGGGAAAGGCATGATTGACTTAGATTTCGCAAGCTAATTAGGTGGGTAACATATTTATGGTTATAGGGTAATTGGGAAAATTTGTGTATGTTAAAATTGATTTGTTTGAAATTGACTTGTTTGTAAATGTTGAAAAATGCATGATGAAATATGACTATGTTATACCTCAAAAGAGGTCATGACTTTTGCATTAAATGAAAATGAAGAAAAAGCATAAAAGTATGAGCAAATGAGAAAACGAATATGTGCCTTTGTTTGGGCGAGAGTGGAACCATTTTGTTCGTCACATGTACGTTGTCCCAACTGCCTGCTTGTGACATATGAGCTCCAAAATTAGACTCATTTTGTTCATAGGGTAAACTTCGGTTTCTCCATTTTGTTTCCATGGAACCCTCGAGCCATTTGCTGTGCATTGCATATTTAATTTGTCATGTATGATGCGTTTGAGTGTTATATGCTATAAGTTTTAGACTAAATTGGAGAATGCTTGAATAACTGAATATGTGTGTGTGTGTGTGTGTGTGTGTACATATGCTTGAATTTTGTTGTCAATTATGAATGGCTATAAATATGTTAGTCACTGAGCTGTGAAGCTCACGCTACTATTCCCTCCTCAGGTGCAGAGCATGAAAGTTAGCAATCTTTACAAGGCATCGAAAACTCCAAGATATGAGAAAATTTTGTAACTAAGTTAGTTCAATAAATTTTGGATACCTTCATAAGCATGATAAACATCGAGCATCCTATATATGTTGTATTTTAGGTTAAGCCCTTGTTCAAAATGTTATGATGTAATTAAAGTGATGTATGAACTTCTGTTGCCTTGACAAATGAGTTTAAAACTGAAAAGTCCCCAGGTGTATGTGCATGTTTCTTTGGTAGTTGTACATTTCACGATCTAAGTCTTTCATAGGTGTAGAAATTGTGTGCCGACTTCCAAGGGAAAACTAGACTAATTGAGGAGAAATTATTTAAAGTTGTCTTCTAGAAAGTTATAGCTTATCTTTCTAGCTTTCTAACGATAAATAGTATGGAAAAATTAGGACAACGGAGTCGAAAGTTATGGTCTTTATAAGGGGAGATGTTCAGGATCATAGATGTATCATCTGTAAAGATGTATCATCTGTAAGGATGTATCGTCTGTAAAGATGAATCGTCTATAAAGATGTATTGTTTGTAAGGATGTATCATCTACAAAGATGTATCGTCTGTAAAGATGTATCGTCTGTAAGGATGCATCATCTGTAAAGATGTATCGTCTATAAAGATGTATCATTTGTAAAGTTGTATCGTCTGCAAAGATGTATCATCTGTAAGGATGTATCATCTGTAAAAATTTATCATCTATAAAGATATATCATCTGTAAGGATCTATCGTCTATAAAGATGTATCGCCTATGATGATGTCATATCGTCTGTGATGACATCATATCGTCTATAGAGACGTATCGTCTGTGATGACATCATATTGTCTTAAGTTGACTTTGCTTCTTCTTAAGTTGACTCTACTTTGTATTAAGAGTTGCAAGTTGACTCTGCTTCGTTTTAAGAGTTGCATCATCTTAAGTTGATTTTGCTTCGTCTTACGTTGATTTTGGTTCGTCTACATTTTGCTTCGTTTGCTTTTCACTTTATCTATTTTTTGTTTCGTCTATCGTTTAGATTTGTCTACCTTCTGCTCATGTGACCGAGACTTCTTCTTCTATCCACTTTTCATATGATACCATCATCTGGTCCATTTTTGACCCTTCAGATGATAGAATTTTTCTTCATGCTCTCATGAAAGTGGTAGATTTTGAAGTCCTCTTTCGAACTATCCAAAGAACACCCTAATTCGATATCCATAGTATTGCAAGGATCGATTGCACCTGACTCTCCACTAAGGAAGGAGAGTACTAATGAGCCTGTAGCCCTAGGAAATGCTGAGGCTGCTATAGGGCCCAGTAGTGAGCCCGATGATCACAGACGCGGGAGTCTCTTCTCCCGCGGGCTCAAGTGCCTGCTCCATTAAATCCGAGGATGTTTCAGGCATTCACTCAGGCCATGGGCTAAATGCCACATTCTTCTACTCCAACCCCAAGGGGAAGTAGTTTGACAAGTTCAGGAAGTTTGGGCAACGGATCCAGAAGAAGCCGAGACTTGGATGAGAAAGACCGAGAGGATACTGGATCAGATGGACTCCAAGGATGAGGAGAAGGTTGTGTATGTTGTTAGCCTACTTCAGGGGGATGCTCTGCATTGGTGGGAGAGTATGCCAGAGAGTCAGATGAGACCGCCAATGCTCGCATAGAAGGATTTTTTTAGCAATGTTTAAGAAGAAGTACCTATCTGAGGTGTATATTTAGCATAAGCAGAGAGAAGTTTTGAGTCTCACCCAGAGGGAAATGACGGTGAGCGAATATATGTGCCAATTAACACAATTGGCCCGATATGCAGCTGAGTTAATGATGAGTGAGGCAGTTAAGTGTCGTAGGTTTGAATCGAAGTTACACCTAGCTATCAGAGAGAAAGTGGTGGTGCAGAATTTTTGTGATTTTCAACAGTTGGTTGAAGCAACTTTGAAGGTAGAGAACATTGAGAACATAAAGAGTGTCGTGAATAAGAAGAGAAAAGGGAGAGACTAGTTCAAGAGGGGAGGTGGTACATCTATGCCTAAGAGGAGTGCCAGGACCTTCCCTGTGCAGTCTGAGGAGAGGAGCACTGGTGCAAACAGGCCCAAACCGATGAGGACTTCTACTGTTTCTCATCAAGCCTCAACAGTGGGAAGTACGACCATTGCGGCAAGTTCCCTGGAGGAGAATGCTAGAGGCTGACTAGAGCTTGTTTCAAATGTAGAGAGAAGGGACACATGGCTAAAGAGTGTCCACGGTATGCAAAAAGAGAGGGAACACAAATGCAAGCTTCGAGGAGAACTGAGGCAGTAGGGCACAAGATCGCAACTGAAGTGGGCAGCTCTAATGCGTTTAGGAGGGTGAATCATCTAGGAAGACCAACGAGGCAAGCACCATCTAAAGTGTTTGCAATGACACGGGAGGATGTAGAGACCACTTTAGAAGTTGTGACTAGTACGGTTAAACTATTTGATGCTGATATTGTTGTTTTAATTAATCCGGGCTCTACCCACTCTTTGTTTCATCGGGTAGAACTATGTTCAATAGGGATTTGAGCTTGTTGGATACTCCTTTGATGCTGAGTACTCCAATCGACTAGTATATTATCATTAGTCAAATTTATAGAAATTGTGAAATACATATTGGAGGAGAACAATTAGTGGTGAATCTAACGCCATTGAAGATGGGAGGATTAGAAGTTATTTTGGGCATGGATACATTAGAAAAGTATCATGCCAACTTAGATTGCAAGCAGAAGACAATGGAGTTTGAGTTGGATAATGAAAGAAAGGTGATGTTTATGGGAGACAGAAAATTTAACTCACTAAGAATTGTTTCGGCCTTGATGGCAGAGAAAATGATGAGGAAATGGTGTAAAGTATTTTTGGCCTATATGGTAGACACGAAGGCAAATGGAGGGAAGTTAGAAGATATATCAGTGGTCATGAAATTTCCGGATGTCTTTCACGAGGAGTTACCAGGATTACCGCCACATAGGGAAATTGAATTTTCTGTTAAACTTCTTCCAAGTACTGCACTGATCTCAATTCTGCCTTATAGAATGGCTCCGGTGGAATTAAAGGAGTTTAAAGAGCAATTGGGAGAGTTGTTGGAGAAAGGTTACTTTAGGCCTAGCTCTTCACCATAGGGAGCTCCAATCCTTTTTGTAAAGAAGAAAGATGGATCGTTAAGAATATATGTGGAATATAAGAAGCTAAATCAGGTCACTATCAAGAACAGATATCTGCTCCCACATATAGATGACTTGTTTGATCAGTTACAAGGGGCAAGGGTCTTTTCGAAGATAGATTTAAGATCGGGTTACCATCAGTTAAGGATAAAGGAGTCAGATGTGTTAAAGATTGCTTTTAGAACACGGTATGGCCACTTTGAGTTCTTAGTCATGCCTTTTGGATTAACGAATGCACCCGCAGCTTTTGTGGATTTGATGAATAGAGTCTTTAAACCTTTCTTAGACCAATTTGTCATTGTCTTTATTGATGACATTTTGGTCTATTCTAAGAGTGATAAGAAGCATGAGGAACATTTAAAAATTTCTTTGGAGACACTTAGGAATAACGAGTTGTATGTCAAATTCGACAAATGCAAATTTTGGCTAAAGGAAGTGACATTTCTTAGACACGTGATTTCAAAGCAAGGAGTACATATGGATCCAAGGAAGATAGAAGCGATTATGAAATGGGAAGCACTTAAGAATGTAGCTGACGTAAGAAGTTTCTTGGGATTAGCCAGGTATTACAGATGTTTTGTAGAGGGCTTTTCTATGATAGCAGCTCCACTTTCCAAATTGACAAGGAAGAATCAGAAGTTCATATAGACAGAGGAGTGCCAAAGTAGTTTTGAGGAATTGAAGAATAGACTTACAACTGCACCGATTTTGACTTTGCCTTCAGGCAATGATGAATATACAGTGTATAGTGAAGCCTCAAAAAAGGGACTGGGCTGTATGTTGATGCAAAGAGATAGGGTGATTGCTTATGGTTCTAAGCAATTGAAACCTTATAAGATGAATTATCCTACACATGACTTGGAGTTAGAGGGCATAATTTTTGCATTGAAGATTTGGAGACATTACTTGTGTGAAGTCACTACTAGGGTGTTTACAGACCATAAGAGTCTTAAGTATTTAATGAGCCAAAAGGATTTGAATTTGAGACAAAGAAGGTAGTTAGAGCTGTTGAAAGATTATGACTTGATGATAGATTACCACCCGAGGAAAGTTAATGTAGTAGCGGATGCATTGAGTAGGAAGTCCACTATGGCACATGTGGAGACAGTATACCTTTCTTTGTTGAAGGAATTAGCCAAACATAAGGTGACATTGAGGCAAGTTGAGTTTGATTATTTATTGGCTAACTTCAGAGTGAGGCTAGTATTAAATGAGAAGATTAAGGAATTGCAGGAACAAGATGAGTATTTGAGCAAACTTTGAGAAGAGATTAAAAGGGGTAAACTTTCTGAAATAGAGATTAGAAAAGATGGATTGATAGTGGTAGGTAACAGACTGCGTATTCCAGATATGTTGGAGTTGAAAGAAGAGATTCTAGATGAAGCACACAATGCGCTTTATGCTATGCACCCAGGAAGTACAAGAATGTATAGAGATTTGAAAGAGCATTTCTGGTGGAAAGGAATGAAGAAAGAAGTTGTGGAATATGCTAAAAGATGCTTAGTGTGCCAACAAGTTAAAGCTAAACACCAAGCACCTTCAGACAAACTTAAACCTCTGCTGATTCTAGAATGAAAATGGGAGAAGATTACGATGGATTTCTTGGTGGGTGATTGTGTATAGGCTAACCAAGTCTACACATTTCTTACCAATTAAGCCGACAGATTCTTTGAATGCTTTGACTAAGAAATATGTAGATGAAATAATCAAACTTCATGGGATTCCAAGCTCTATAGTTTTAGATATAGACCCCAGGTTCACTTCCAGATTCTGGGAAAGTTTACAAGAGGTTTTGGGAACCAAGTTGCATTTTAGTATAGCTTTCCATCCACAAATAGATGGTCAATTAGAAAGGACAATACAGACATTGTAGGTAATGTTAAAAGCTTGTGTTATGGACTTCAAAGGTTCATGGGATGATCATTTACCTTTAATCGAGTTTACTTATAATAATTCCTATCACTCAGGAATTCAGATGGCACCTTATGAACCTTTGTATGGTAGGAGGTGCAAAACTCCTAGTTGTTAGGATGAGGAAGGTTAAAGGAGACTTGTAGGACTTGAGTTGGTGCAAGTCATAGTTGATAAGATTAAATTGGTGAAACAGAGACTTAAAGTAGCTCGAGATAGAATGAAGAGCTACACGGATGCACATAGAAAAGAGATGGAATTTGAAGTTAGAGACAAAGTGTTTCTTAGAGCTTCTCTATAGAAAAGGGTTTTGAGATTTGGTAAGAAGGCCAAGCTTAGTCCAAGATACATAGGTCCTTATGAGATCATTGAAAAGATTGGGCCTTTAGCTTATAAGTTAGCTTTGCCACCAGAATTATCTAAGATTCACAATGTCTTCCATATATCGATGCTGAGGAAGTACCGATCGGATCCTTCACACATAGTTCAACCTTCAAAAGTTCAGTTAAGAGAGGATTTGATTTATAAAGAACAACCAATGGAGATCTTAGATTTAAAGGAAAAGATTTTAAGGAACAAGACTGTGAAGCTGGTTAAAGTTCTGTGGAGAAAAGTTAGTTAAACTTCTATAGAGGAACCATTCTACAAAAGAGGCTACGTGGGAACCGTTGGAGGCCATGAGGGAGAAGTATCCTCACCTCTTTAATGTCTTAGGTAAGAATTTCGAGGATGAAATTCTTTAAGGGGGAGAGTTGTTAGACCCTGAATTTTTTCTTTAGGTTAAACTTGATTTTAAAATAATTTTAAAGTTTCGATAGATTTAAATTTTGGAGCTATAACTATGTCAAAGTTAGTGGGATTTATTGAATGGGTAAGTAGAATTAAAGTGTTAATGTAATAAGGATGTTCAAGGACATTTTTGGGAGATCACTTAAGCATAAAAGAACATAAGCTTATAGGGAAGGGTAAAATAGACTTTTTTTGACTCATTAAGTGTAGAGATAGAAGAAGAATATGTTGTCTTGCTTGTTAAGAAGAGAAAAACGTGAATTAAAGGGTGAAGAGACTGAAAAACGAAAATACGAGAGACGAAGAGAGGTTTCAGTGAAAGAAGAAAAGAAGAGAAATCAAGGTTGTTAAGGTCGGTTAACCATCTTTTCTTCTTGCTTTATTAAAAAAATGAGTTGTGTTATGGATGAATGAGTTAGAGAGGAAAAAGGGTTATGTAGAGAATGAAAAGTTTGTATTGGAAGAAGATGGATTAGGAGAACTCAATTGATTTTAGGGTCTAAACTAGGTCTTAGGTTTTCTAACCTAGGTGGGTTATGGGTAGGCTAGATTTGAGTTCAATTTGTGTTTGTTGAATTTTTGTGATTTTTGAAGTTTATGAATTTTATTGGAAGGTTGTTTTGAATGGAACCTTGGTTGTTGTAGGAAACTAAGGGAATCCTCCCCAATAGCAAGGGGAAAGGCAAGCTTGACTTGGATTTCGCAAGCTAATTAGGAATGTAAAATATTTATGGTTATGGGGTAATTGGGCAAATTCTTGCCTATATGGGTATGTTGAAATTGATTTGATTGAAATTAACTTATTTATAAATATTGAAAATGCATGATAAAATATGACTATGTTATACCTTAAAAGAGGTCATGACTTTTGCATTAAATGAAAATGAAGACAAAGCATAAAAGTATGAGCATATGAGAAAATGAATATGTGCCTTTGTTTGGGCAAGAGTGGAACCATTCTATTCATCACGTGAACGTTGACAAAAGCCTTCTCCCAGCTTCCCATTTGTTGTATATGAGCTCCGAAATTGGACTCAATTTGTTCATGGGATAAACTTTAGTTTCTCCATTATGTTTCCATGGAACCCACCCTCGAACCCTTTGCTATGCATTACAACTTTAATTTGTCATGTATGACGCATTTGAGTGTTATGTTCTATGAGTGTTAGACTAAATTGGAGAATGCTTGAATTACTGAATATGTGTGTATATATATATATATATACATATGCTTGAATTTGTGGTCAATTGCTAATGGCTATAAATATGTTAGTCACTAAGCTGTGTAGCTCACCCCACTATTCCTTCCTCAGGTGCAAAACATGAAGGTTAGCAATCCTTGCAAGGCATCGAAAACTCCAAGATATTAGAAACTTTTGTAACTAAGTTAGTTACAGAATTTTGGATACCTTCATAAACATGATAAACATCGAGCATCATGTATATGTTGTATTTTGGGTTAAGCCCTTGTTCAAAATGTTATGATGTAATTAAAGTGATGTATGAGCTTCTGTTGCCTTGGCAAATGAGTTTAGAACTAAAAAGTCCCCAGGTGTATGTGCATGTTTCTTTGGTAGTTGTACATTTCATGATCTAAGTCTTTCATAGGTGCAAAAATTGTATGCCTACTTCCAAGGCAAAACTAGACTAATTGAGGTGAAATTAGTTAAAGTTATCTTCTAGAAAGTATCTTTCTAGCTTTTCAACGGTATATAGTATGGAAAATTTGGGACATCAAAGTAGAAAGTTATAGTCTTTATAAAGGGAGATGCTCAAGGGCATAGATTTATCATTTGTAAAGATGTATCGTCTGTAAGGATGTATTGTTTGTAAAGATATATCGTTTGTAAAGATTTATCACCTATAAGGATGTATTGTCTATGATGACATCACATCATCTGTAATGACATCATATCTTCTGTAGAGACATATCATCTATATATCATATCATCTGTGATGACATCATATCATCTTAAGTTGACTTTGCTTTGTCTTAAGTTGACTCTGCTTCGTCTTAAGAATTGCATCATCTTAAATTGACTTTACTTCATCTTAAGTTAGCTCTGCTTCATCTTAAGAGTTGCATCGTCTTAAGTTGAATTTGCTTCATCTTAAGTTGATTTTGGTTCGTCTGCATTTTGCTTCGTCTGTTTTTCACTTTGTTTGCTTTTTGTTTTGTCTGTCTTTTTGCTTCGTATGTCTTTTTGCTTCGTCTGCCTTCTGCTTATGTGACTGAGACTTCTTCTTCTGTACACTGTTCATCTGATACCATCGTCTGATCCATTTTTTACCCTTCAAACGATAGAATTTGTCTTCAAGGTCTTCATGAAAGTGGTAGATCTTGAAGTCCTCTTTCAAACTATCCAAAGAACACCTAATCCGATATCTAAAGTGAGAGTTATTTCAAATGTCCCAAAATAGGTTTAGTATAGTTGAGGACAAGCACTGTTTTTGTCAAATGTCTCCTAATTCTGGGTTCCAAAAGCAGGGCCCAGCAATCTAAGTTTATGAACCTCCCTTCCATTTCTGCGCTATGCAAGGAGGAGCAAGAATCCACTAATCATCTTTTCTAAATTCCAAAACTTCTCAAGTAATCTGGAAATAGATATAAGGTGATTGCAATTTGTGCTAGTTTAAGCTTATAAGATTTGGCAATATAGCTCTCCTTGAAAAACAAATACGAAAAGAAGGATTTTAGGATTCTTCATCTGGCTTTTGGCTATATAGTTAACATGCTATAGAATTAAAAAAAGAACAATATTCAAAAAGCAAGAAATGTAAAAGAATCTCATCCTCCAAGACCTAATCAATCGGATAAAATTGCATGTTGTTGCCTATAACTTTTGGCTATATTGCAGCTTCCCCTTACCCTCCAAATGGAATATCCTTACTTGAATCTCCTAGCTATTCCACAACTTACTTCCCTAAATCATTCTAGCTTTTTATTCTCTATGTAGAGGGTAATTATAAGAAAGTTGTCATGCACAATTTAGCAAATAGCTGCCTTCTTACTAGTTTTGTAAAACAGAGGTTCCCTTCATCTAAAGGGACCTAAGAGACTAACTTTCTATTTTTTTGGATCATTTATTAATGAATTCATTTACTTTTAAAAAAATTCAGAGAAAGTAAGAAAATAAGGATATAGAATGCAACAAATTTGATAAAAGCTTGATCCTAACTGAGTAGAAGATAATTTTAAGCTAACACAATACTGGATAATCACCAGTGATAATCATGCAGAGCAATGTCTGAAATAATAAAATATCCTAAAGCCATTAAGGTGAATGTCTAAATCTCACCATTTAAAGTTATATGCATTATGGCTAAAAGCAGTATAAACTATAATAATAGATATTCATTCATTTATAAAAACGCATCATCAAGAAAAAGAACATTAAAAATCAAAGAGAACATTTATATATTATTTACAATTCTATGACTAAATTTCAATTGTATTGCATCACAAAATTAACAATATATACAAGAAGTATCCAAACAAGACACTAGCAAGTTACCAGGAGACTAGGATAGAAAAGGTCTACAACAAAATATAAGATTGACAAGTACATAAGAGGTGCATACTAGCCTTCAAGGGTTTTCCCTAATTGTAAGGAGGTAGGAGTACCCTCTACCTACTAAGGTTCACATACTAGCAAGTTTATAAAGTAAGGGATTTCTACATATTTATGCTTTGAAATGTATTAAAAAGAAAAATGAAGTTCTTAACTCATTCATGCAAAGAAGAGAAGTTACCTATCAAGTATAAGCCAAGTGGTTTTACAGGTAACAACTTCTTGAAAAATAACTTGCTTCTTAGGACATCCAGCAGTAATTTTAACTTCAATATTGACCTATTATCACAAGAAAAATAAATATGTAAATGAGCTTGACTACACAATTTTACAATATGAGATAAGTCAAGTTGTTGGCCCCGAAATTTTTTCCTTTAATTAAACTTGATTTAGATAATTATGAGGTTTGGATAGGTGAATTTTTGGGAAATAAAATTTTATTTATTTATTTTATTTATTTCTATGTTAGCAGAATTTATTTCATGGGTTGGTTAAATAAAAGTATGCATAAAAGGGTAGTTTGGGTAGCTTACTTAAGTTTAAAAACCATAAGGCATTAAAGGAAGAGCAAAGTGGACTTTTCTCAATCACTAAGGGTTAAATGGGAAGAAAGAAGTGTTGCCTTCTCCCTAAAGAGGGGGGAAAACAAAAATAGGAGAGAAGGAAGTGAAATAACAAATCAAAGAGAGAAAAAAGAGAGATTTCGGTGGTTGAGAGGAGAGAAGAGAGTTGAGTTAGGGTTTCATCTTTTCTAAACCTTCTAGAGATATTTTGAAGTTGTACAAGAAGGGAAAAAAGTAGAGGAGGACAAGTGCTTTCTCTTGAACCAAACATCTCTTTATTTGGTGAAGATTTAAGGTAAGAGCATTTTAATGCTTTGGATTTTTGGAAGGGTTTTGGTTCCTGAAACTTAGGAAATGCATTGGTTTAGATACTTTAGGATCAATTTCAGTAAATGTACTATGTGGGTCTTCAATTTTGCAACCCATTTGAACTTGCGCTTTTTTTTTGCCTATGAAAAGGAATCAAGAGAGGCAAGAGGAGCAAGAGGAAAGACATCCTTAAGCCAATTTTGTAAGCAAGGAAATTCAAGATGGGTTATATGTTTATAATAGAGTAAATAAGCCACTAATTTTCTCTTTGAATTAAAGAATTTTAATGTTTTCAATTGCATCATAAGTGTTGCATTTATTACTTTTGAATGAGTTGAGAAAGTGGAATATGCTGTTATATGAGTTGTGTGATGATTGTAAAAGGACTTTGAAAACGAACTTTTGTGAAAAGATACATGTTTATGACATTATGTTTTGGAAATATCTGATGTTCATGAAAGAGAATTTTCTAAGAATGTGCCATTTTGACAAATGATTTTCAATTCATGAATTACATATTATGTGGGTTTGATGTAATCCATCCAAGAATGTCACGTGCACATTGACCAAGTTAAAGGCTTCTTCCACCTATCCATTAGTGGCACGGAGCTCCTTCATGGACTCCCTCAAGTTTACGTCTATGCAAAAACACTATGTGGGATTGTGATAGTATGTCAAGTTTACGATTACACAGGACCATTTTGTGAAAATGTGTAGTTCATCGTGTTTACGGATTTACCCAATCCATTCTGATGTGTTTATATGCTTATGAGATGTTAAAAAGTTTGATGCATTCATGATTTGCAGGTTAAGAATTTGAAAATGATACTTTTATAAATTAAATTAGAACTTGTATTAGCAAATGAACATTTCAAGGGTTTTTTTTATTTTTCTTTCATAAACTGTTACCCACAAGCTTTAAGCTCACCCCCTTCATTTCCACCCCATCTTTAGGTGAAGAGCATAAGAACGAGTAACCAAGGGTCAAGACATCACTCCGATTATGCATACTTTTGTATTTTAAGGTAGATTTGTAAAACAAGGCTTTAGTTGCATTTTAAACTAATTATTGCTCATGTATTCTTCTTTATTTTTTGATTTTGAGATATTGATATATTGTGGCTTGAAATGCCCATTAAAGTTTTGTAAAACTCTTATCTTTTGATGTTAATGAAGTATGATTGTGTTTTATCGATGATATTTTCAAATTGTTGATTTCACTTTCAAGTCTTCCATAGGGGTAATTGCATGTTCTGAATTGATGAGGAAAACTGTATTGATCTACGCTGAATTAGACAAAATTGTCTTTTAGAAAGTTGTAACTTATCTTTTTAGCTTTTCAACGGTATATAGTATGAAATTTTTTGACATCGGAGTCGACAATTATGGTCCTTATAAGGGAAGATACTCAGGAGTATAGAATGGATCGTCTAGTGATGACGTGTCGTCTGGTGATGATGTATCTTTTGGTGATGATGTATCCTCTAGTGATGATGTATCGTCTGGTGATGATGTGTCGTTTGGTGATGATATGTCGTCTAGTGATGATGTGTCATCTAGTTTCATCTAACCCTATTGTCTAGTCCAATTTTGACCCTGTATACTATAGAATCTATCTTTGGGATCTACATAAAAGTTGTAAATCTTGAAATCCTCTTTCAAAGCATACATGAATGACCTTAATCAGATATCTTTAGAGAAATTTATGCTAATTATTCCAAATAGTTCTTAGACTGAAACTTCTTCTGAGTACTGTTCATCTTGTATTGTCTGGTACAATTTTGACCTAGTAGATGACATAATCTATCTTCAAGGTCTTCATAACAGCTGTAGATCTTGAATTCCTCTTTTAAATAGGAATGACCTTGATCTAATATCTCTAGAGAAATTTATGCTAATTGTAAAACATCTTCTGTGTACTGTTCATACACTTCTTCTAGGTACTGTTCATCTTGTATTGTTTGGTCCAATTCTGACCCTATAGATGGTGGAATCTATCTTTAAGGTCCACATAAAAGTTGTAGATATTGAAGCCTTCTTTCAAACCATCAAAGAATGGCCTTGATCCAATATCTATAGAGAAAGATATTCTATTTTTCCTGTAACAGGTTCAATATGATTGAGGGCAAAACCTTGTTTGATCCTCTTGGCCATAACTACATCATCCGACCTCCAAATAAGATTAATCTTGTTTCTAAATAAACTAAAGACATAGAGCTACCAATGATCTGAAGGAATAAACTTTTAATTCAGTCCCTAAGACTTACAGATTTTTGGATGGAAGTGGGGTATAGTGTACTGTCCCAGTTTAATAACAGTCTGAAAAGTTTTGGGCCCTAACTCTTACACTTCTAAACCAAATTGAATATTTTTGGTATCATTAAAAACTTAAGACAATAGGGAACAAAGGTTCTGAAGAAGTCAAACTGTAATTCCAACTTGAGGTTTCCCAAAATCTATTCTGAAATAGGAGAAATGAGTTTGTTTGGATGTTTGACTGGTGTGGGTGTCACCCATGTGAGATGATGACTAATGAGGGCTCCTTAAAATAACCCTATAGGATAATATGCTCACACTTTATGACTCCAAATTTTGGGCTCTGGAATCGGGATGTAACATTTTATGGTATCAGAGCAACTAGGTTTAGGTCTAGGTGTAGGACCAGGTTTAGGAGTATCCTAGGCATGAAATGGGTAACTTTGAACTATGACATGAGCTTGCGTTGTTTTGAATGAATCACATGTATTGTTTTAAATGAACAACGTGCATTTTTGTATTGTTTCACTTGATTTGAAATTGTTTCATATGATTTAAATTGTTTTACATAATTTGAAATTGTTTCACATGAAACATGAACTAAAGGCTTTTAAATGTTTTATATTGAATGAGTGATTATGCCGCTTTGAAAAAGAACTAGAGGAGCTACAACTCGATCTCGCTCTCTCTAAGGGAGCACAGATGAATCCTATGTCCCGCAAGATACGGGGACGCATTCTGCTCCAGATTCTGAGGCACCTAGTGTGCAACATGAGGTGCCTCCACCGCCTCCTCCTATGCCTCAAGCAAACCCCATGGATTAGCATTTCTTTCAAGCCTTTGCTCAGGCTTTTACTTATACCATAGGTCAAGGATCTCAAGTTTCGAAGCAAGCTCTAGTGGAGAGGAGTGGGCAGTATGATAAGCTGCGTAAGTATGAGGCTATGGATTTCAATGGGACTACAAATCCAGAAGAGGCTGAAGCATGGTTGAAGAGGACCGACAGGGTCCTAATTCAGATGAAGTCCTCAGATGAGGAGAAGTTAGATTATACAGTCAGTTTACTACAGGGGGATGTGCTTCATTGGTGGGAGTCAATACCCCACAGTCAGGTCATACCACCGGCAATGATATGGAGAGACTTTTTGAAAGATTTTAGGAGGAAGTACTTCTCAAGGGTTTATATCCAAGAGAAGGCTAGGGAGTTCCTAAATCTCACACAGAGGGACATAAGTGTGATTGAATATGAATTGAAGTTCACCCAACTGTCAAAGTATGCGGCCAACATTGTTGCTAATGAGGAGGATAAATGCTGTAAGTTTGAGGGAGGATTTTATTTAGGGATCAAGAAGAAAGTCTTGATCCACAATTTCTGTGACTACTAATAACTGGTAGATGCTGCATTCCAGGCTGAAAAACTGGAGAATATAAAGAATGAAGTAAGCAGGAAGAGGAAGAATAGGGAGCAGTCTTCTAAGAAGGGAATAAGTGCTCTAATGCCTGAAAGGAGTACAAGGAGTCACCACACGCATACTAAAGTAAGAAGTAGTGGCCCTTCCAATAACAAGCAAGCAAGGGCAGTTTCAGGGCAAGCCTCAAATGTAGGAGGCATTGGAAGGACGGGAAGAAGTAGAAACACAAACCCCCAATGAGAGCATTGTGGGAAACTTCACAAAGGAGAGTGCTTTAAGTTTCTTGGAGCATGTTTTCGATGTGGGGAGAAGGGACATATGATCAAGGACTGTCCCTAGACATCGGGACAAAAGGGGTCGCTGTTGTATGCCCCAAGGAGGGCTAAAATAGTGAGAACTAGGCCAGTCAATGAGGTGGGTAGTTCTGCAGTGGCAAGGAAGGTTATTCCTCCAAGAAGGCCAAGGGGTCAGGCATAAGCCAGGGTATTTGCTATAACCAGAGAGGAAGCTGCAGTCGCACCTGAAGTTATCATAGATATGGCTCAGTTATTTAGCTCTGCAGTATATTTGTTGATTGATTTTGGCTCCACACATTCATTTGTTTTTGCAAGCATGATTGATGTTAAATTGATGCCCATGGATAGTCCCTTGATTGTTAGTACTCCCTTGGGGAGAAGGGTGATAATAAATCAAGTGTATAGGGATTGTGAATTGTTTATTGAAGGTGCTAAACTAGTAGTGGATTTGCTACCGTTAGAGTTAAAGGGTCTAGATGTTATACTGGGAATGGATGCCATGGAGAAATATTGTGCAAAGCTAGATTATGGCCTTAAAAAATTAGAGTTTGATCTTGGTAATGGTGACAAGGTGACTTTTAAAGGAGATAGAAGGGCACCATTACCCAAGATTGATTCGGCTTTATTAGCAGACAAGATGATGAGGAAAAGGTGTGAAGCCTTTTTGGTACACGTCGTGGACACTGATGTGAATGAAGGGAAGTTAGAAGATTTTTCGATAGTAAGGGAATTTTCAAACGTGTTTCCAGAAGACTTACCTAGTTTGCCACCAGTGAGGGAAATCAATTTTGCTATCGACTTGATTCCTAGTACCTTACCCTTCTCTATACCACCCTATAGGGTGGCTCCAGCTGAGCTAAAGGAGCTTAAGGAACAGTTGGAGGAGCTGCTAAAGAAGGGGTACATAAGACCAAGTTCATCACCTTGGGGAGCACTAGTTTTGTTTGTTAAGAAGAAGGATGGAACATGGCGGATGTGTATTAATTACCAAAGATTCAACAAGGTGAACATTAAAAACAAGTACCCTCTGCCCCTAATAGATGATTTGTTTGACTAGTTGCAAGGAGCAAAGGCATTTTCTAAGATTAATCTCAGGTCAGGTTATCATCAACTTAGAATTAGGGGGTCTAATGTAGACAAGACAGCCTTCAGGACACGATATAGATATTATGAGTTTTTAGTCATACCTTTTAGATTGACCAATGCTTCAGTTGCTTTTATGGATTTTATGAATAGGGTCTTCAAGGAGTATCTGGATTAGTTTGTCATAGCATTTATCAATGGCATTCTGGTTTATTTCAAGAGTGAAGAAGAATATGAGGAACATCTCATAATAGTGTTGCAAACACTGAGGGAGAAGGAACTTCATGCTAAGTTCAGCAAGTGTGAGTTTTGGCTTCATAAGTTAGTATTCCTTGGACATATGATTTCGAAGGATGGGGTGCATGTTGATCCGAGAAAAATTAAAGCAGTGGTGAATTGACATACATCCAAGATAGTGACAGAAGTTAGGAGTTTTCTAGTTCTGGTAGGTTATTATAGGAGACTCGTTGAAGGATTTTCTATGATAGCTACTCAGATGACTAAGTATTGAGGAAGAATCAGAATTTTATCTAGAGTGAGGAATGTCAGAAGAGCTTTGAAGAGCTTAAGCATAGATTGTCCAGTGCACCAATCTTGACTTTGTCTGTGGGTGACAAGGGTTATACAGTATACAGTGATGCTTCGAGAAAGGGTTTGGGTTGTGTGTTGATGTAAGGAGACAAGGTAATAGCTTACGCCTCGCGACAGCTAAAGCCTTATGACCTGAATTACCCGACCCATGATCTAGAGTCAGCAACAATAGTTTCTGCTCTGAAAATTTAGAGACATTATCTATATGAGGTTCAAACGAGAATTTTTGCGGATCATAAAAGTCTCAAGTATTTGTTGAGCCAGAAGTAGTTGAATTTGAGACAGAGAAGATGATTTGTAACATCCCACCCTCAACGGGAAGGGTAAAATAGTAATTTGGCATAGGATGAGAGTGATTGGGCTTCATTAGGACTATTCATGCATACTAGTATTGGTACACAGTGAATTTTGTACACATGAAATAATTGTACATGCATACATGACATTCCCGGTTTTTGTGCCTAATGTAGTTTTACTATGATTAATGTGGTTCTTATGATTGAAAAATTATTCTGAGTGCGCCATTGAGTGTTTTATATTTTAAGGAAATTTTAGGAATTTTTCTGGAATTTTCCGGAGAAAATTTCCGGACCGGAAAAACCTCCAAGTGACGAACCGGTTGATTTTCGGTAGTGAAAATTACTACCCAATGGCACTGGAATATTGGATAAATAATTTTGGGATTGTAATTAGAGCCATTGGATGGATTAATTAGAGTCATTGGATGAATCAATTAGAGCCATTGGATTGATTTTTGTCTTTTTCCTCTTCTTACATGCCAAGTGGCATGATGACTCACCATAACTCATTTAAGGCTTGTGTTCCTCCATGCTTCCACGACATACCATGTGAAAACAAAAGAAAAAAGAGTTGGAGGCTTGCTTTTGGGTTCTCTCCCATCCGAAAATTACTTCCACCCTTTCTTCTTCATCGTTTTCTTCTTAAATCCTA
>JANZLD010000006.1:27152051-27168709 GCA_026413575.1 Erythroxylum carthagenense | reverse complement strand
CCGTTTTGTTTTCTATGTTTCCGATTCCGCTTTTGGCTTGCCGCATTTTGTTTTTTGAATTATGATTTCGAGGTTGGGTTCCGGAAACGGGATCTAACATTTTCCCCCAGAGACAAAATGATTTCTTTTCCATCATGTGTTCATGGCATCATTGTCCTGCTGGGTGTGCCAAATTGTTAGCATTAATTTGAAATTTGAGCATGTCAGGGAGAAATTCTCTAAAAATTGGTACCTAACTTTTTACAATATAAATGGGCTTCAAAAAACTTTTAAAATGGAGTTTTAAGGTACAAAAAGTGCTAAAAATATGTTGGAAATTTTTGAAGTAAAGAAATTAATTAACTGCCTAAAAGAAAATTACAAACTACAAAAGAAAAATCCAATATATCGAAGATGAATTGGCAATATAAAAAATGTTAAAAAGTACATTTTTGTAATATGCTAATTGTTTTCTCCAAAGATTGATTTTTGTTGTTCTGTGATTATACTTCTTTTCCGCATGCTGCTGGTGAATTTATAATCCTCTCTTTCTTTAAGTAATTTTTGCTATACTCATCCACTTCCATATATCCTAGCTACCTACCGACTATTATCTCTTTAACTTCGATATACTGGGACTTCGATCAGAAATTGCTTCCTTTCTTCCAACCTACTCAATCAATTTTTATTGACTACCTTCTACCATTTTCTATACTTCCGTATTCTGCTTTTACAAACATATCTTCCCACTTCCCTTTTTAGTTCATGTATTTCTTAACTAAACATTTATTGAACTTTCATTTTGCTAACTCCATTTAATTTGAAGGGTTTTTGGCCCAAATGAATTTAATCATTTTTAGGTTATCAATATTGCCTTAGGAATAGCTAAATCTGAAGATGACAATTACGAGCTGGAGTCAAATTCAGCTGCACACGGGTGATAGCAATCTCATTCTAGTTCAGGGAGAAATCTTGATAACTATTCCATCTCGTCAGGCTTCTGCGAATTCTAAGCTTGCGTTGGACTTGATACACCTCTTATTCATTATTGTTTTCACGTTCTTATGCTTGCTCAACCCCATTCATATGAACCTTGAAGGTGAAAGATGGTGCATTGCACAATCTTAAATTTATAAAATTTACATTTACATGCCACCATGTCACTTTTATATAGTTATTTCCCATTTTGCTCCGTTCACTGCTTGCTGCTTGTTTACCATGAATATCTGAGGAACCTGTAGCTCGTCCTCCTCAGCAGATCTACAAGGGCACGTTGGAGGGGTAGTCCTGTGGATGTTTATTGATGGTTTCTCTGAGTTGTTTCTCTTGTTCGATAAGATTCCCAGGTGGAACATGGTAGACATCAGCGAACAATTCTTTGAGTGGTGGCATCTCCCTTTTCTCTGCCTCTTGGATTGCTTCCAATATCTGTGGACAAGTAAATTGCAGACGAAAGCATGTCATGAGGTTTGCCAATCAGAACTTGGTGTAAAAAGGTCGTAAACTATTTCTCAGCATTGGTCACCTGCTTCCTCATGCTGCTTCGAAGCTCTGATTCTTCTTTTACGCTCCACCAGCCATTTGCTTCAATCCATTTCCTGAATCTGTTAACAGGGTTTCGTGACATTTTCCAGTATTCGATTTCTTTGAGGGGTCGATATTTGGTAGAGTCATCTGACGTGGAATGGTGTCCAACTCTATAAGTAAGAGCCTGAGAAAGTAACAGGCTAACTGGTTATAGAAAGTTTGATTCTTAAAACCAAGATTTTCAATACATTTGTGGAAATAATAGGATACTAGAGATAAATTGTTATAACGGGTTTGACAACTACGACAATATTACTGTTGAGGTTTGGAATTTATAATACTGTTAACCGAATTATATAGCTAAGGGAACACATGTTCGCTGGATAATGCGCAGAAAAGTCGAGTACCTCAATTAATACAGGCGTTTGCTCAGTTATGGCAATTTGACGGGCTCTTTGAATAGCACTATAAACTGCTAGAGCATCATTTCCATCTACTCGAATGGCTTGAATTCCGTAAGCTTGACCTTTAACCACAATTCCGTCACCTGTCAAGCAACAACGATTTGTTTTAGAGTAGGAAAAGATCACTGTACAATCAATTTCCTCTTCATAATCATGATAAACATTACTTTCTGGTGACAAAAATCGTTTTGGATGTTTTTATTAGAAGGAATCAAAACATTACTTCGAAATTGCTCCCTTATGTGTGTACTAATCGCCCAGCCATTGTTGCGACAGATAAAGATCACTGGGGCTTCCATAACAGCCGCAAAGTTCAAAGCAGCATGAAAATCTCCCTACAACATAACAAACACTGAGAAGTTGAGAAAAAAAAAAAAAGTTTTTCAGGACATAAAGGGACAAAGATTCATTCTTTGTGATAATACCTCACTGGTACCACCATCCCCAGTGTATGTAACCACACAAGCATCCTTCTTGTCCATTTTGAGGGCATATGCAACACCAGCAGCTTGAGGAAGTTGAGTCCTGAAAAAGATTTACAGACACCAAATCACGAATTGTCAGGCTCAAGTGAATAATCTATATCCAGATATAAACAAGAGGACAAAGTAGTAACTGTGATAAAGGTGACATGTATCTTACGCTATAGGTGAGGAAATAGTGAAGTAATTAAGCTTATTAGACCCGTAGTGGATTGGCATCTGCCGACCTTTTCCGTAATCAGCATTGTTACCAAACAATTGGTTTGCAAATTCTTGTATTGTGAAACCCCGCCAGAGTAGAACACCAGGCTCTCGGTACTGAGATTCAGAAGCAAACCATAAAGGATCATTTGAACCCCGTCACATGATAACTGGAACACATATTTTGGTACTATGATTATTAACCTGAGGCAACACAATGTCTTCTTCCCTAAGTGCAGCTGCTGATGCTATACCTACAGCTTCTTCTCCAGTTGAGGTTACGTAGAAGGAAATCCTTCCTTGCCTTTGTGCTTCATAGAAGATTGTGTCCATCACTTGTAGAGTGGCCATATTGGAATACATCTTTACTGCAATTTCCTCATTCACCTGTTAATGGCGTAAGGGGTTCAATGATCGTGGTCAATCTGTTATCTTTGCAATGTTAACGGAGATACTAGGTCTGGAACTGGAAACCATGACATGACACTGAAAGTGAAACCTTTCGACATTTTCTTGACCAATATAAGTTGCTGGTGAGAGCATAAATTAAGTTTAATAGAAGGTATTGCTAAAGAAGGAAAAATACCTGATTAAAATCACTGCCAACGATAAGATCTCCATTGTCGTCAAGGACACGGTAACAAGGTACTCTGTTTTGGTTCAACCCAGCTAAGAATCGCATTTCAGTTGTATATGATACATTCGCTCCAGGAAAATCCAAGGCCTAACCCACAGTACATCTCCAAATTTCAAACTTCCAAACAATTTCTAGCAAAGTAATTAGAAATAGAAAAGAATTAAACATCATCCTGTTGTTCTATTCCCTGGACCAAGAAAAAAGGACAGTTGGAAAGTCCATGGGAAGTTTGTCCCATGGACTTTCCAACCATGTAATGGGGCTGGTACCCATCCAAATTGTTTTATTTCGGTAAAAAGAGAGTGTTATAGAGAAAAAGGTCCGATTGAATTTGTCTGGATAATTTTGTTTGTATTCGTAACACCTGAACCATGCAATTTAGGTGTTGAACTGCATCTAAAACATTCCGAGCACATCAACCGTCAAAAATGATCCATGGCTCCAAATTTCAGAGACAGGATTCAGCTGGCCAGGCCCACACCTCAGAGCCCATTCGGTGCTTTGTGTTAATTACTCTAACGCACCTTCAGGCTTCAGGTCCGGAAAGAAGAATAATGGAATAACGAAGACAAGCTTAATTTGAATAAAATAATGCTTATAATATTCAATTTGAACAACAATCATTTTCATTTTCACTAAGAAAATATATGCGACATTTAAGCATTCACATCTAAGTGCTAATGATTAAATCTTAGTCCCCCGTGGCCCCACTAATATCATTCCCGTAAAAATACAAGTTTATCAAATAGCGACTAGTAATTAACAGAATTAGCCACGATACTAACATATTCCAATCATCACATCGATAGACTAATGTCCTAAATCCAGAATTTTAATTAAATAGGCTAGACCCAGATCTAGATGATACGCTGCGAATCGGCAGGAATAAGCAGTGCTATTAAAATTGGAAATGGCCTTTTATTCATATAATTGGAAGGATAAGGATTATATTCTCATGCCAGACTGGAAGATTATCCAATAATCCCACTCAAGCACATATATATATGTACGTATGCATGCATGATATCTGTTCTCATTTCAAGAGATGTTTGAGCTTCTTTCTGAATACATACATAATCATAAGGATCATGGTAATAAATAGGACCGACTAATACCTTTTTGTTAATAGTATAACCTAAATGAATGGGAAAAAAGAAGACAATTCTTAAATTGAATATACCTACTTTTTGTTTGAGTGGATATCCACGCGTGCATAAATAGATATGGGCTTTAAGCTGGATGAGTCTGTTTTCATGTATATTGACCAATAAAGTACTCCAGCAGATACTTTTAGGATAAGATTCTGATAATCAAACAGGATCATGGAGCTACTGAAGACACCATATCTAGTCTCATCAAAGTTCAAACTTTACTGGGCATAGATTGGAGAAGGATATGTAAATAATTTGGCAGGAGGGATAAGTATTAAATCTACTTCTGATCCAAAGAGAAACCTAAATCTAACTAGTAACACCAACCTGCGTGAATGTATACAAACTAAACCTTGTCATCAATACTAAGCGACACTGTGGCTATGCCTTATTGATTCAAACAAAAAAGAAGGCAAACAATAACAATGAGTGCACGTTTTCCCAGGAATCACGATGTGCACAACGGAAAAAAATGATGCAATTAATAGATTCAACAACTCAAAAACGTATTAAAGCCTTTAGTATTTGTCAACCGGAGGTATTAAAGGGGGTATGATGAACTAGCACGCACCTGACGATTGATTTCATCGTCGCTGGAGTTGACGTCGTCGACTTGGTTAGCAGATTTTGTAGATTTGAAGCGGTGGCCGATTAGAAAGGTATCGGAGGTACGAAAAAGACACGGGGTTGCAGTATTCCCAAAACCACCTCCAGGACTGCTAGAGCAAATGCTTAAACCTTGATCCAAACCTTGCACAAGACCAAATTTTCTCTTCAAATAACGAGCAATGGTTCCTGATCGAGTAAACCAGAGTGGTACCATGGTTGTTATTCTGTAGGATGATGATACCTTTCTCAGGCAATGAATAAAAAAAATTACAAGACCAGGTAGAAAAATGGACGACAGAGAGGAGAGGAAGGGGAAGATGATTATAACATTTACGACAGTGCAAATATACCCAAGTTAGATAGGGACATATGGTTCAAAAGGCTTTACAGTCTCTCTCTCACTCTCTCTTGTTCTTTTTCACATGTGATCTTCGTCTATATACAAAATGACGGTAAACAAGGGATTCGGCAGCAGGACGTGGACAAAAGAAAAAAGGTTTGGGACAGTATTTGGGGACACACCGTCGTCTTTTCAATTTTTATGATGTTATATTATGTCCGGTGAATCTCAATCATTTATTTATACGAAATTTGCATTTATTTATACAAAATTTACGTGAAATTTACATAAATAAATGACTAAAATTTATTAAACATAATAAAATATCATAAAATTAGATAAAAGATCTGTAGTCGTATTTATGACTCATGAAAATAGAAAAGGAAAAGACTAGATTTTTTTACAGCCGGAGCTACCTCTTTTTTCTTTTTATTTATCCAAAAGCAGCATGTTATAATGACTTATTTAGCATTAAATCTAGTTTAAAGAAAAATAATCAAGGGGTAACTACTTGCCGTATTCAATTGAAAATTGAAATCCCATCCATCTCGACTCTTATGACAAATTTGAGGTGTTCAGATCATTTTGTTATTCCTATTATCTTTGTCATACGTGTATCCAGGTATGTCGATAGGAAAAAACAAAAAGAAAGAAAGGAAAAGAAAATCTGGAAAGATTTAAATCTGAAAAACATACCATACGATGAGATTAAAAACATTTATATTATTATCATTAAATAGTTACTGGAGGGACAGAAATTTGAATGCGGTGGATGTTCCTGGATTATGTAATATATCATCAGCCATCAGTCAATAAGTGGTGTGTTAACGAAATTGTTTATTCAGTGAAATTCAATAAAACAAAACAAAATTCAGTAAAAATAAAAACATAAGAACCTGTGAAGGAGCCTTCAGCAGTCAGGACCCAACATTTACGTGGCTGGGTGTGAGCCGTTCAGGACTAGCTAATTTTACTTGTTCTAGTAAGTAACGTGGGCACTAAAGTATCCATTGCATATGCTTTCCTTTTTAGTTATTTTACCTTAGCCATGTTTTTCTGAGTATTAGTTGAATTGAACTACTTCTCTTTACTTGAATTTTAAATTAATATCAATCCAACGTATAAAACCAACGCAAAAGGAGGCCACCTACCACATGAAATCATATCGAGTTGGGAGTTGCGGTCTCGAATTACGCACAAGTTGGCAGAGACACACACTGTAAAACAATAATTAAAAAAAACACTGACACATGTTTATGCTATTGTTTTCTCCACCAATGAAACAAAAACGATTTATTTCGATTTCAAAACTTGTGATGGATAACAAAGACAGTCTATAAATATGTGAAACTGGACTGGTGTCTTCTTCATAAATTGCCATGTTTAACTCAAAAGAAATAATGGCCCATTTCTAACGATACGATTGGTGGTCATGTTATGAAATAATAGATCTTTACTTAAAAAGTATTAGCATGAATAAATTAGTAGTGAAAGTTCTTTTGTTAGTAGCCAAGATAATAGTGAAGATATTAAAAGTAATAGTATTTCAACTCAATAAAAAAAAAATGTTGCACCTAATGTTATTAAGAGAAGAAAATAAATGTCTAATTTTTTTATACCACAAACAATTCTTAGAACTCAGCTTGATTTCTTAGTGCCTTGCAATTTAGAGAAGTGAATCATACTACGGGTATGAAATTGGCTAGATGGTGGTATAATTCAAGTATAGCACTCAATGTTATATGGTCTTATTATTATTAGCTTATCGTAGATATTGTTGCCTCTTATGATTTATGATACAAAGCTTCTTCAATTGATAACTACAAAAGTAAACTTCTGAGTAATTTTGTTTATGAAATAAAAATTCATTTGGATAAAAAAAATGACTTGGATTACTTTTGGGTGTTCAATTATATATGATGGTTGGATAAATAGAAGAAAGGAATATAATATTAATTTGTTGGTTTATTCTACAAAGTGGACAATGTCTTGAAGTCTATTGATGCATATAACCTTGTTAAGAATGCAGATACTCTATTTTGGATATTTGAAAAAGTTGTGAATAAAGTTCAGCCAGAAAATATTTGTCAGTTTATTCCCGACAATAATTATACTTATAAAGCAGCTAAAAAAAGATTGCAAAGTAGATATAATTTTTTTATTGGACTTCTTATTATGTACTTTGTATTGATTTGATGTTAAAAATATAAGAGATACTAGATGTTTTCCTACTATTGATGAAACCATCCAAAAAGTAAAAAAGGTGACAAAGTTTATCTACAATCATGCATGTGTCTTGAATTAATGACAAAAGGATTTCACAAATGGTAAAAATTTATGTCATCTTGCTATTACAAGATTTGCAACTAACTTCTTATCACTTAGTGTTTTATTCTAACAAAAAAAGAGTTGAGACAAATGTTTACAAGTGATACATAGGTTACATCTCAACATTCTAGGTCTAATGATAACTTTGAAGTTTCTAAAATTATATTTAAAGATAATGAATTTTAGTTTCGACGTTAATTTGGAGGTAACTACTTTACGTAGTGCAACAAGAAAGAAGCAACAAGGTGGAGACTTAATCAGAAAGAAACTAAACAAGACCCTTGCTAATTTGGAGTGGTATTAGAAATTTCCAAAATGCTTCACCTTTTTGCCTAACTCATCCCTATCATATCATTCTCCTATTTTCATTACCATTGATTCTATTAGACTCAAATTTTCATTCGGGTTCAACAATTTCTTAATTATTGTTCCAAGTTTTGAAGATGTTATTTGGAAAGGGATCACCTCTGTGGCTTATGGCTTAAAGCAGCAACAATATATCAGAAAAAATGATTGTTATTAAACAAAGCCTCACAAGTCTATAAAGCGATAATGCTGGAAACACTCATCACCTTGTGGTAACTGCTAAAAAGGCTTTAGCACTTATTTAGGAGGAGATAGCAAGAAATCCTAATTGCAATATACTGGAAGCAAGAAAGAAGCAGGCAATGAGTAATTTATCAAAAGCTCTTCCTTTTTATTTTTCTTTGATGAAATAAAGATTCAAAGTCAAATGGTTGAAGGGTGGAAGTAGAGACTCCTCTTTTTTCCATAGATTTGTAATCTCCAAAAAAGCTTCAAATAGAATTTCTTATATAATAATCGACAATCTTTCTATTACTACTTAAGAAGAGATAAAATAGGAAGGTTTCAACTACTTCTCCAGCTTGATATCTTTCCCCACCAGCGCACTCTCCTCTATAGTCATACTGGAAAACATTTATATGATAGTATATCCCCACAAGAAGATGCATTGCTTTCACAATAGATCATCAGACAGGATATAGATCAGATTGTAAGACAAATAAATTCACACAAAGCTCCTGGACCTAATGGGTTTAATATGTTATTTTTCATTCAAACTTGTCTCTTGTTGAAGAACATGGTACAAGATGCTATCTTGGAATTTTTTTAGGAAAAAAAAGCTTCTTAAAGAGATCAATAGCAATTTCATCACATTGATTCCCAAAGGAGGTGATCAAAAGCAGTTTTGTGATTTCATACCTATAGCTTGTTGCAATACACTCTACAAAATTGTTACTAAAATCATTTTAAAAAAAGACTGAAACAAATCTTGACTAATCTTATAGACAATGTTTAAGGTGCTTACTTACCTGGAAGAGAAATAGGAGATAAATATTATTGATGCGGGAGTTTGTGAAAGGTTATTCAAAGAAGGATGGTGGAAAAATTACTTTCTAAAAATCGATATGAAAAAGGCCTATGACAATATTGATTGGAATTTTCTTAGTAACATTATGGAAGCATTAAACTTTCTTGTCTGTTTTATTGAATGGATAACCATCTATTCCAACACTCCAACTTTTAGCATCCTTATCAATGGGGATCCTTCCATAACACAAAAGGCATAAGACAAGTTGGCCCTTGCTTACCTTATCTCTTTGCTATTGTAATGAAAGTTTTTAATAGACTTTTGAAGAAAATTATAGATAAAACCAAGCATTTTAAATATCATTCTAAGTGTAGAAAGCTGGAAATTACCAATCTGATGTTTGCTGATGACCTAATTATCCTCTCTAGGGTGGATAAGATTTCCCTCATTGCCATAATGAAGGTCATCAAAAATTTCTCCAAATTGTATGTCTTACAAGTTAATTCTAATAAAAGATCCTTCTATATTTCAAAAAGTATTGCGAACTAAAGAGACATGGTTAAACTCATCACTAGCTTTAAGGAATCTTATTGGACCCCATTTTCGGAGTCCAACTATCTCTCTGATACCACAAGATGTTGAACCCCGTTTTTAGATCCCAACTCTGGAATCGTAAAACGTGAGTGTATTATCCTGTAGGGTTATTTCAATAAAATCACATTAGCCACCATTGGTTCATCTTCATGCTCTGGTACCAAGTATGTTGGGCCCCGTTTCTAAAGTCTAACTCTGAAGTCATAAAACATGAGCGGGTTTCCTTGTAGGGTTACTTCAATGGAAATCGCATTAGCCATTATCGGTTCATCTTCATTCGCTGATACCATAATTACAAATATACTTCTTCTAAACAATCGTAGATCTATGTCTCTAGTTTATTTTGAAACAAGAATCATCTCATTCGGAGCTCTATCGATCAATATATGATTAAAATACCAAAGTATGTTTAGTAAAATAACTAATTTTTGCTCTTCCAACCGATTCCCTTACTTCCTTTCCATCAATCTTTCTCAAATGAACAACAAAGGCTATAAATTTTATGGAGAAATAAATAAATGTCTTAGGAATCTATTGGTTTAAGAATTAGGTCATTTGGACTCGGATGATAAAGTTATGTCTAAAAGAATCAAGCATGTTCAGAGTTGGAAAACCCTTCGAGTGCGATCTCGAGGATAAAGGTGCGATAGCGAGGAATGACGGTGCGATCGCGAGAGTCCCTGGTGCGATTCCGAGAGTGCCTAGTGCGATCACGATCGAGGCGGCCCCATATAAACATCCTATGCAGCATCACCAAATTATAATGATCATATCTCTCAACTCTGATATCCAAAAATTTCATACTTTATATTATTGGAGAGCTAAAAAGATAAGTTACAACTTTTATGAAGACAACTTTGTCTAATTTTACCTAAATCAATACAGTTTTTTCCTTGAATTCAGAATACAAATTTTACCCCTATGAAAAACATGAAAATGCAATGTACCACTTGGAAGGTTATAAGCAAAACGTAATTATATTTCATTGATGAATCCACACAGAGTTTAGACAAGCTTCACTTACATATCATCATATATATCAATAACTTAAAACAAAATACATAAGGATGCTCAATGTTTAATACGCCTATAAAGCTATCTAAAAACTTATCTTATATATATGTATATGTATATGTATATATATATATATATAATTAAGCAATTGTGATCACTCAATCGTGCACAATACTCAATCATTTATCATGATCAACAAATCAAATGTCATGCACAAACAAATGGCTTGAGGGTTCTATGAAACAAAATAGAGAAACTAAAGTTTACACCATGAATGAAATGAGTCCATTTTTTGGAGCTCGTATGCCACAAGCAGGCAACTGGGAGAAGACTCTTGTCAACGTGCACGTAACAAACGAAATGGCTCCTCTCTTGCCCATACAAAAGCACATATTCATTCTTAATTCATTTCATCAAATGCTCATACTTTCATACTTTTTCCTCTTTTCATTTAATTCAAAATGCCATAACCTTTTTCAAGGTATAACATAATTACAAATCATCACGCATTTTCAATATTCACAATAATTTAATCTCAAACAAATCAAATTCAAGCAATCAAACATACATACACATAGGCAAGAATTTTTCCAATTATACAATAACTATAAATACATTACCCACTAATTTGCTTGAAATTCCTCGAGTTCAAAGTTACCTTTCCCCTTGATCTTAGGTAGGTTTTCTTGATTCCCTTCAAATAAACTAGTTTCTATTCAAACAATATTCCAATGTAAAATCGATAAACTTCAATAATCACAAAAATAAAGATAAATAACAAAATGGGCTTATACTTAACCTACCCATAGTCTATTTAAGCTAGTAAAACCAAAACCCTAATTCAAAACCTACAAAAAATCACAAATGGGTTTCTCTTCTTCATTTCTAACACAAACCCTACTCTCTCTCTAATTCCTTTTTTTATCAAAGTAGAAGAAAGAATGGACTTACCTTAGACAAGCTTAATTCTTTCTCTTTCCACGTTTTCCTCTTCTTTCCTAGCTTCTCACAATTTCTTCCTCTTTTCTTCTTTCTCTGCATTTTTCTTCTCCTTTTCTCTCTTTCACGATTCTCTCCTCTTTCTCACTTATTCAAGACTAAGTTTTATTCTTGTCTTCCAAAATTACCCCTCTCTTTCATTGTCCTTCCAATTTTGCCCTTATGTCCTTTAGCTCCTTAAGTCCATTTAAATCTAATACCTTAACCATACACTAATTTAATTATAACACTCCATTCCAAATTTTGATTTCTACTTAGGGTCATCAAATTAATGGACTCAATTCCAAAATAATTAAACAAATAAATCAATAAATAAATGAAAAAAATTTGGGGTCTAACAAATCTTCTTTGCCTCTCATATGTTTTGGGATTCCTATAAATGTATCCAGATTCAATTATAGAAATTTTTTTGCCTTTAATTAACAAGATTCAAGCTAGAATCATAGGCTGGAGTATAAAATCTCTTTCTCTAGCTAGGAGAGCATAATTAGTTACTACTATTTTAGGTTCTATCAACATTCACTAGACCACTCATCTTGCAATTCCAACGGTTTTCATTAAAATAATTGACAAATTATGTAGAAGACTTCTATTGTCTGGAGTAAAAGAAGGGAACTACAAGGCTAAAATTAAATGGTCTAAGGTATGCATAACTAAGAAACATGGTGGGCTGAATATTATTCCTTTCAAAAATATGAATTCATGTATGTTTGTTAAAAGAATTTGGAGATTAATTGATAATCATGAATCATTGTGGTGTAAATGGGCTAATGAATTTTATATCTACAATAAAAGCATATAGGAAACTGATCTGTTAATGAATATTATATCTACAATAAAAGCATATGGGAAATTGATCTTTTTTATATAAATGCCTCTCATACTCTGAAAGAGATACTCAAGCTGAGAAGCATAATAAGGCCTCACATTACAAAACACATTGGCATTGGCAAAAACACCTTTTATAATTGGATAATAGGCAATTCACTCTTCAATAGGCCTAAACTTCAGGATCTAAAAGATAACATTCATATCAATCAAAATCTTACTAAGGCCTTAGACTTGAAGAATGAGATACTACTCGGGCTAAATACTAGCAATATGCATCTGGAAATCAGAAGATTGATCTTAAATAACAACATGAATGATAGAAATTGGTGGTGCCCTGACTCCAAGGGTAACTTCGATAATGCATTAAATAGAAAATTATTCTAGTAGAATTGTCGATAGGTGACATGACATAGAATGGTCTGGTGTAAGTATAATCTACCTAAAGTTGCCACAACATTATATAGAGCCATCCTATGGAAACTTCCCACAATTGACAGGTTAAACAAATTCAACCATCTTACTAACAGATGATACTTATGCAAATGTCAATATGAGAGCATTTCACAGTTGTTTTCCAAATGTGAGTACATTGTTGGAGCATCGAGATCAATTCTCCGGACATGATACATTTATAACCCAACCCCCACCCCCCCTGTAGTGGCAAATCATCATCACCTAGAGTATAAAACTTCAGCATATCACAAGAGACTTTGTGTGGTGCTATCACATTGCTCTCTCTTATACAGTTTGCACACATGGGATGAACGAAAGGCACATTTTTCAATCTAAAAGAAATAACTTCTAAGATATTCAACAGAGAACATATCAATGACATCATAATCCATATCTTTAAAGAAAAGTTATCTCTAAACTCTGATTGTATTAATAATTGGAGCATATACTAAGATTCGTGTCTTTTTCTTCATGAATGTTACTTGAACAATTAGTAACTCATTGTTATTTATGATAGTCTTCTACAGGAACATATGAACTGACTTTTATTGACCAGCCTTTCATAGCTTAATACAATAACATTCTTAAAAAAAATTTGTCATTTGAGTTTGTGAGCCTTTAGTGAGGGTACTTTATTTGGATGATAGTAATGATAAAGCAATAATGAGTTATTTTTATGATGTTATGGAGAGGGAGAAGGAAGTAATCAAGGTCAATATGAAAAATAGGTTTTCTTTATACACACCTTATCTTGCAATTATTAATGAGTTATGGGAAATGAAACTTTACTCTTTATTATTTGCAGCTGAAACATTTTTTAATCCTAGCATCTATTTTAGCTCAAGTTTTACAAAAAAAAGTTGAAGTTAATAAGGGAATATTTTTAACTATTATAACTATTATTACCCATGAGATGACGTAAGATCTCTCAAGCTTACAAATGGAGATTTATAAAGATACTTTTGGTGATTTTGAGATGTCTATTGCTATTCATCAAAGAAAGAGACAAACTTAATTTAGATATATATTTTCCATTTTCATTATTTTTTGAAAATTAATCATTATTTTATTTTGTTTATAATGTTATTTTTGTTATTTTACAATTGCTTAGAAGAACCAAATCAAAAATAGTGTTTCAGAATTGCAAAGTTTGTAATTCAAATTCTAGGTCAAGGTGTACATGGAACAAGGTATGAAAGGAATTGAAAAACATTTGGATTCATCCATTCTAAGAAAAGGAACAAATTGGAACATAAAAGATTGAACAATTTGATTTTTTGTTATAATTTAAAGCTTTAGGAAATGTATGTTATTATCATTACTAAGTTGGATAAAATTTCTTATAATTTCTTAATAATTTAATGTTATTTATTTACTATGACTCTTAATAGAATAAGTAGTTTTGTAGATTCAATTTGCCTTGACTATATTAATCTTTTAGTGGATTGGATTTTTGAGGAACTAAGTTTAATAGATAAGAGTGAGTTGGAAGATAACCTTGGATGAAAAAGTATTGATATATCATTTAGTACAATGAGTTTGAATTGTGATGATGATGAAGATTTTGTACCAAATGAAAATTAAGGTCAATATGATTTTAGCAGATATTCGATTGAATGAAGCTCCAGATTTTCATTTCTCATCTTCTTTTAATTTTACTTATATTTTTATATATATGTTAAATTATATATATGCAATATAAATATAATTGTAAATGTTTTTGTTTCAGTTTTAATTTCTCGTTAGTTGATTCCTCAGTACAAACTATTGTTGTTAATTGTTGTACTTAGAGAATTATGAATATTTATTATTTTTTATGGTTTGATGTAATTATTATTTGTTATATGATAAAATTGTAATATTTCAAATATTTTGTATTGTCCTTAATTACATATTTATATGATGATTAAATGATTTTTTATATTAATTATAGTTATTATTTATATGTGAAATATGTAAAAAGTAATATAATAAAAATAAATAGATTGTTGTTTTATATTTCTATTACTATAATTTTTGGAGATATGGTTGTAAAACTATAAATTATACGATACAATATATTAAAGGATTATTTTATCATTTCTTTTAACAAATAAGAACTATTTTATAATTTTAAAAAATTACCTAAAATTGTACTTAGTATTAATTGATATACTAGAACCAAATCTAATACTTATACTGGTTACGAATTACAACGAAAGAAGCAAAGAGGAATCTTACCATATTAAGCTACTTTTTACTTCTCAGGAAGGATCCTGTTACTTGGTGGATTATGTACGGTTATAAAAAGGTTTAAGGGCATTAGTTGGTTGTTAGATACTTATATGCACAGTATTTCGTTGACAGTTTCTCTAGTTTACAGGCCAAGAAGAGCTGTACTGGCATCAGAAATCCAGATGTCAATGGGCCCTTCATGGGGACCGGAACACTAAGTTTTTTCATGCCCTCACTCGTGCTAGGTACCGCCAAGCGCATTTTACTTCCCTGCATGACGAGCATGGTGTTGTTGCCTCCGATCCAGACAGCATTCGCGATGTCGCTCAGCGTTATTTTGAGACTTTATATCGCGCTGACTCTCATCATTTGCCTCCCTGTCTGCCACATGGCCATTTTTCCCCTCTTCCGCTCTCCGCTTCGGATGACTTACGTAGTCCCTTGCAGCCGGCAGAAATTAAAACCGCTTTTTTCAGTATGGCTCCTAATAAGGCTCCCGGGGCTGATGGGTTTACAACGCTCTTCTATCAGTCGCAGTGGGATGTGGTTGGCCCCTCCTTGATCGATTTTATCCAACGCATCTTTCGCCATGAACTTTGGGCTTCGGATCTTAGTCGCACTATCCTGGTTCTTATACCTAAGATCCCCTCGGCCTCTTCGATTACTCAATTTCGGCCCATCGCTTTATGTTCAGTGCTCTATAAAGCCATTACCAAGATCATTGTGCACAGACTCCAACCTTTCCTGAATGATCTGGTTGCTCCGACTCAGTGCAGTTTCGTCCCTGGCCGCTTGATCACGGATAATATTATCATTACCCAGGAAGTTATTCACACTATGAAACGCAAGACTGGGCGGCAAGGCTTTATGGCCCTTAAAGTGGATCTGGAGAAGGCCTATGATCGACTCTCATGGGACTTCATTCAGGATACTTTGTTTGACATTGGACTGCCGACTCCTCTGATTAATCTGATCATGAAATGCATTACCAGTGTTTCTTTTCAGGTCAACTGGCAGGGGACCCTGAGTTCTGCCTTTCAGCCGTCCAGGGGTATTCGCCAGGGCGACCCTCTCTCTCCTTATTTGTTTGTCTTATGTATGGAGCGCCTAGGGCACATGATCACCCATGCGGTCACACACGGCCGCTGGCAGCCTATTCGGCTGAGCAAGAATGGTCCACCCCTTTCTCATTTGTTTTTTGCAGACGACCTCATCCTTTTTGCTGCAGCCTCCTCTCACCAAGTGGGCGTTATCAGCGAGCTCTTATCTGCCTTTTGTGCCGCCTCGGGGCAGTGCGTCAGCCTTGCCAAATCTCGGTGTTACTTTTCCCACAATATCACTCCTTCGACTGCCCGTAGTTTAAGCCGAGCCCTTGGCGTTAGTCAGACGTCAGACCTCGGTCGTTACTTGGGTGTCCCTCTTCTGCATGACCGGGTCCGACCTCAGACTTATCAACACATCCTCGACCGTGTGCAACATCGCCTGTCAGGCTGGACGGCCAA
>JANZLD010000006.1:27015989-27026793 GCA_026413575.1 Erythroxylum carthagenense | reverse complement strand
AGTGAATGCAATGAAACCTATCAGTCCGTCCCAATTTACCAAAATACCCTTGCTAACAGTAACGGGATGTTACAAATTGTCATAACTTTTCCTATAGATATCGGATTTATGTGATCTTTAAATGGTTTGAAAGCGAAATTCAAGATCTAAAACTTTTAGGGAGACCTCAAAGAAGATTCTATCTTTAGATGGGTCAAAAATGAAATAGAAGATAAATATAGACGAAACCAAAGGAAAAAACAAACAAATGGAAAAAGACAGATGAATGAGGCATATTACTATAACTTTCCCTACAAATTTCTGATTAGGATTTTCTTTAGATGGTTTGAAATAGGACTTCAATATATACAACTTTTATGAATACCTCAAAGACATATTCTTTCTTCTAAGGGGTCAAAAATGGAACAGATTATAGGTATAGATGAGACCAAAGGAAAAATCAGATGAATGGAAAAAGACAGACAAATGGGGAAAATTGCTATAACTTTCCCTAAAGATATTAGATTAGGATTTTCTTTAGATGGTTTGAAATAAGACTTCAATATCTACAACTTTTATGAAAACTTCAAAGACAGATTCTATCTTCTGGAGGGTCAAAAATGGAACAGAAGATAGGTATAGACGAAACCAAAGGGAAAAGTAAACGAATGGAAAAAGATAGATGAATGAGGAAAATTACTATAAATTTCCCTAAAGATATCATATTAGGATGATATTTAGATGGTTTGAAAGAAGACTTAAATATCTACAACTTTCATGAAGACTTTAAAGATAGATTCTATTTTCTGAAGGGTCAAAAATGGAACAGAAGATAGGTATAGATAAAACCAAAGGAAAAAATAGACGAATGGAAAAAGACAGACTAATGGGAAAAATTGCTATAACTTTCCCTACCGATATCATATTAGGATGTTCTTTAGATAGTTTGAAAGAGGACTTCAAGATCTACAACTTTCATGGAGACATCAAAGACAAATTCCATCTTTTGAAGGGTCAAAAATGGAGCAGAAAATAGGCAAGGAGAAAAAATAGAAGAAGCAAAACACAAAAGGAGCAAAAAGCAGAAGGAGTAAAACACAGAAGAAGTAAAAAGCAGAAGAAGCAAAACATAGAAGAAGCAAAAAGTAAAAGTAGCAAAACATAGAAGAAGAAAAAATCAGATACAGTAAAACATAGAAGAAACAAAAAGCAAAATGAGCAAAACACTAAAGAAGCAAAAAACAGAAGGAGCAAAACACAAAAGAAGCAAAAAACAGAAGGAGCAAAACACAGAAGAAGCAAAAAGCAAAAGGAGCAAAACATAAAAAAAAGTAAAAAGCAGAAGGAGCAAAACATAGAAGAAGCAAAAAGCAAAAGAAGCAAAACACAGATGACATGTCATCACAGACGACATGTCATCACAGAAAAAGCAAAACATAGAAGAAGCAAAACGCAGAAGATACATCTTCCCTTTTAAGGATTATAACTTTTGACTCCAAAGTCTAAAAATTTCATACTATATATCGTTGGAAAGCTAAAAAGATAATCTACAACTTTCCAGAAGACAACTTTCTCTAATCTATCCTAGAATGATCCAGAATTGCCCTCGAATTTAGAATACAAATTTTACATTCATTCGCCAATGTACTGTACCCAGTTCTCAACTTCATAACAAATTTTGAGATTCTTAAAGACAGAATTTAAATTCGATGTCTTCATAATAAATGTAGTCATATGTTTCTAGTTTAATCCAAATTAAGAATTATCTCGTTTAGATAACTAAAGAAATGGCTAAAAGACTGAAGCATACTCCGTGAACATTTTCCAGATCAACCACCCATTTTGTTTCACAATTTTTCTTTAACACAACACATACCAAGATCACCTTTTCTACTTCATTTTCTCTTCATTCTCAACTCCATTTCAATTCAATATTATCCAAATAAAATATTGTCCATGATTAATCATAAACACCAATAAAAGAACATACACATATGTACATATTCTTCATCAACTTATTACACAAATTCAACTTTATTTTTGCTTTCATTCTACTTCTAACTTTTATCTTAATTCTTCCCATTTCGAAATCTCTTATCCACTAAAAGCACCAAAGCAAAATATGAATCTATCCACATTTCTCATTTATTAGTTCTAGTCTTCTAAGAAAAGTTTGGGGTCTAACATCTTCTCTCCTGCAAATCCCACATTCTTTTCCTCATTTGTGCAGTCACTCACCATTAGGCCTTTAATTTTATTCTTTTCTCTCATGACCTCTTTTCTTTTTTCTTTCTTTTTCAGCTCACTACCTGAATCGCTTCTTAATGATTGTTGAATTTTCAATTGTTCAAGGTATGCTTTTTTGGGTGATAAAGGAGCAAGGGTAACTTTTTGCCCATTATACATAAAAGAATACCTATTCATATTCTCATCATGCATAACGCGTCTATCAAATTGCCATGGCCTACCTAACAATATATGACCAGCTTGCATAGGCGCAACATCGCACAGAACTTCACTTGCATATTTACTAATAGAGAATGCAACAACTACTTGCTTAGTAACTTTGACTTCACCAGTTTCATTCAACTATTGTAGTCTATATGGATTAGGGTGTTTATCACATTTCAGCTCCAACTTCTCTACCAAAGTAGTACTAGCACTTTAGTGCAACTATCCCCATCTATAATCATGCTGCAAGCTCTCCCACCTACTAAGCATCTCATGTGAAATATGTTCTCCCTTTGTTCTAGGCTATCTTCCTTCACATTCAAGTTTAATGCATGTCTAGTAACTAAAAGATTCATCCTTCACAACATATTCAACATTCTCATCAACATCAGAAAAATCTTCCAAAGATGGCATGCATAAATCACTACCATCAGACTTGTTATCATCTTCAGACTCAGAAACAATTTCACCACCCTTAATAAACATAGTCTTCCTATTAGGATAATCAAATTCATAATGACCATGCCTTTGACATTTAAAGCACTTAATATCCCTATGTTTAGAAGGTTTAGAGGATGAATTAGTGGTATCTTTTTTAATTAAAGTACTCCTCTCCTTGCCTTTGTTTAACTCGTTGCCTTTCTCCTTGGAATACACATAGTGCTTCCTCTTTTTATCTTCATTTTTACTCCATTTTGAATTCCATTTGTTGCTGGAGTTTGAGAAAGACTTGGCTGCCCTTCTTTGTTTTTGTTATCTCTCCATCTTCATACAATGTTCACTAAGTCCTCCCTCTCCACATAATGTTGCAATTCAACCACACCAACAATTTCCATATTCAATCCACTTATGAATCGAGCCATTGTCACCTCTTCCTCCTCTTCTATTTTAGCTTTAATTAGTAATATCTCCATCTCCTTGTGATAATCTTCTATTGATCTAGGTCCTTGTGTAAGCCTAGGTAATTGCTAATGTAACTCTTTATAGTAATAAGGTGGTAAAAACTTCTTCTTCATCACTCTTTTCATCCCTTCCCAAGAGGATATAGGTGGTTCTTTATTCCTCCTCCTATTCTTTACCAATTTATCCCACAAAACTAATGTATAATCAGACAATTCATCAGCTACTAATCTCATTTTCTTATCTTTAGAATAATTATGATAAGCAAAAATCATATCCACCTTTGTTTCCCATTCCAAGTACACTTTAGCATCATTCCTACCTTTAAAGGATGAAATTTTTATCTTGATGGCATTAATGTTTCTATCTTTTCTCTCTACTCTTTCTTTCCTCTTTACTCTACCCCTCTCGGATTGCACTTCATCTTCATACTCATCATACATTCTTTTCAATTCTTCCTCCGATTCCTATGACTGCTAATTAATCTACTATAGTTTTGGATTCTACTAGTTTCATTAATTCTCTCCTCCATCCCATCCATCCTAGTAGATAACTTCTTCAACTCATTCATGAAAGCCTTATACATTACTTTCAAACTAGGCAAATTGTCATCCTCCTCATATAATGTTTTTCCATCCCTTCTATTGGCCATTTTTATGAAAAAAGCTACAAGAAAAATGTTTAGCAATAAAAGATAACCTCACAAGTCTCTCCCTTGCATGTTTCACTCAAAAGATGACACTCCACTCGTTTTTCACTCAAAATTGGCTTTTTCCCTCCTTTAAGTTTACACACTCAAGCCTTTTTCCACTCAAACTTGATGTCCTCAATTACACTTCAAAATTCAGTTTCCAGTTAAGGTAATGCACAAATAGCAAATTAGGATTTAGGAATGCAATGAAAATACCTAAGAAAGAAGATAGACACAAATCTAGAAAAAAGTATATCGAAATGAATGAAGGCAAACACAACAGAAAAGTATGTATGATGCCCAACAAAAATACAGAATTTTAATTAACAAGAATCAATTTGTTAATTATGGTGTAAATGGAAACAAAAGAAACAATAAGAGATAAAAGATAGAAACTTAGAATGAAAGAAAATGATGAAACTAATGCATAGATGCAGGAATTGAAATTTCTCTAGTGGAAAAATCAACTTGAATGCAAAGATGTAAAGACACTATAACAAAATAGGAAGCTAGCAAAAGAAAATCCTATAATCACACCAACCCCAAAGATTTTTTTATATTTTACAACTGATTTTTTGTTTTTTGTTTTTATTTTTTTACTCTAGCAACGTTTTTTTTCCTTATCCACCTGTTGATTTTTTTTTACTTTTTTTATTGTAGCAATGTTTTCTTCTTGTCTAGCTATTGATTTTTTTAGAAAAACACAATAATAAGACGAACCCTAATTTCGAGTTCTAATGGAAAATAACAGTAATAATAGCACATGAACATAAGATAAATAAAAATTTATCCTAATCCAAGCTCTAATTGTTGGACACCCCGCCCTTGTGAGTCACGAGCCTGACGTCCTAAATGACATCTGGACACGTATCCCGCAAGGGTGGCGTGCCCCAACCAGGATAACCTACTTTTTCTGTAACTGAACACAAGTCAACCTGAAACATTTTGCACCAGCCTTGGGACAATTCGTAAGACGGTTATTAGGGATATCAGGTTAAGATTCCCTTAGGATGATTTCAAAGATGGCTTTGAGACCTACAACTTTGAGGAAGACCCTAAGGTCAGATTCAATCTTTTGAAGGGGGTCAAAAATGGGATAGAAGATAGGGGAAGCAAAAAAAAATAGAAGGAACAAAAAGACAGAAGAAGCAAAAAGGCAGAAAGAATAAAAAGATAGAAGAAACAAAAGGTAGAAAAAGCAAAAAGACAGAAGGAACAAGAAGGCAGAAGAAGCGAAAAGGCAGAAGAAGCAAAAAGGAAGAAGGAACAAAAAGACAGAAGAAGCGAAAAGGCAGAAGGAACAAAAGACAGAAGAAGCAAAAAGGCAGAAGAAACAAAAAGACAGAAGAAGCGAAAAGACAAAAGGAATAAAAAGGCAAAAGGAATAAAAAGGCAGAAGAAGCGAAAAGGTAGAAGAAGCAAAAAGGCAGAAGAAGACACGTAAGCAAAACATAGAAGAAGCAAAAACTAAGAAGAAGCGGAAAATAAAAAGAAGCAAAAACACGGTAGAAGATGACGCCATCACAGAAGAAGTAAAACACAGAAGAAGCAAAAACAAAGAATAAGTGGAATCTAAGAAGAAGCAAAAACACAGAAGAAGATGACGTCATCAATGACATCATCACAAAAGAACCAAAACACAAAAGAAGCGAAAACTAAGAAGAAGAAAAAAACTAAGAAGAAGATGACGTCATCACAGAAGAAGCAAAACACAGAAGAAGCGAAAACTAAGAAGAAGCAAAAATACAAAAGAAGATGACGTCATCAATGACATCATCACATAAGAAGAAAAACATAGAAGAAGCGAAAACTAAGAAAAAGCAAAAACACAGAAGAAGATGACATCATCAATGACGTCATCACAGAAGAAGCAAAACACAGAAGAAGTGAAAACTAAGAAGAAGCACAAGAGCAAAAGACATAACTCTTCTCTGGCGCCTCTTCCCTTAAATGGATCATAACTCCCAGTGCAGGCGTCCAAAATTTTCATGCTAAAAATCGCTTGGAAAAAGAAAAAGAAGACTTACTACTTACTACATAATACATTTGCCTAAATCAACTTAGATTGTTCCCTAAAGTCAGAAAACGAGATTATTCCTTTGCGAAACTTAAAGAAAAATTTCAATGGCCAACCTTGGTCAACCATGAGTAAATGTGCAAACGTATTCCATTTGTATCAAAAGATAAATGTTTACAAAGCTTTAATAGACATTTCAAGCCACAAATACAATCAATACATCAAAAATCCCAAAATACAAAAGATATATAATCTACTTAAAATGCAACTAAAGCCTTGCTTTATAAACTTGTTTCAAATAAAAAATAATCAAAACTAGGAGTGCTGCCTTGCCCTTCCTGACCTACTCGAATCTTGCTCATCACCTGAATGTGTGGGAGGAGATTGGAGGTGAGCTTAAAGCCCTTGGGTAACAATCTTATAATCGGTGACAAGCAAAAACCTTTTGAAATAATCATCTTCATTGTAAAAACTCACACCAATGCATAACATAGACACATCATTACGGTCAACATATCATGAACACACAAAATGCATCAAATTGGTTTGAATGGATCCAAAATAGAACATACTACGCATTTCCACATAATGGTCTTACATAGCCGAGAACTTATTGGAGTCCATAAAGGAGCTCCGTGCCACTAGCGGGCAGGTGGGAGAAGCCTTTAGACAAGTGCACTTGACATGCTTAGGGGATCACCATGAACTCACATAATATATAATTTCATGATTTATAAACTTGTTGCCCTAAAAGGCACTAGATTAGAAACTTGGTTTTTCATGACATGATATCTTTTCAAAAACCTTTCATTTTTCAATTACAAAATTTATGCACAGATTATGTAGCACCATCTCAAAGCATTTAATGAACAATTAAATGCACATGTGGAAATAGTTGAAAACACTTATTTCACTTTTTTTGACAGAAAACATTTATGGCTTATTAGTCAATTATAAGAATTTAACACAGCTTGAATTTCTTATTGGTAAACTGCTCAAACGTGCCTCTCCTCCTGCTCCTCTGGTTCTTCTTCTTGGTTCCTTTTTTCTAACATCATAAAAAAATCCCCAAATTAATAAAGATTTCTAGATGAGAACCTAAAAACAACTAACGTATAGATTGATCTTAGAACTCTTAAGCCCATGCATTTTCTAAACTCTTGAAACCAGAACCCCTTCTAAAAATTCGAAGCCTTAAGTGCTCTTACCTCAATCTTCTCTAAATGAGGAAATGCTTGATTCAAAAGGAGGCTCTTATCTTCCTCTATATTTTCCCTTCTCGATCACTCTCTAAATCCCCTTTAAAGGTTGAGAAAAATCAAGACCTAGCTCAAAACTCTTGTCTCCCTCTAAACCCACAACACTCTCTCTACCTTCTTTCTTACTTTTGTGCTTTCTCTATTCTGTTCTTCCTCACCACATTTTTGGATTTTAAAATGCAAGCCAATAAATTCCTTTTCCCATTTTGTCCCTCCTTCAAAGCCTTAAAGCCTTCCCACTTAAGGGATCTCCCTAAAATACCCCTTATGTAACTTATCACTTTAACTTTAATCCAATTCACCTATGTAACATAATCTCACCAACATAAACAAGCTACTTAATTCCAACGTACTCAAATTTAGCAAGATCCTAAAATTAACCTAATCATGCTCATTTATCAAGAAAAAAAATTAGGGGCCAACAATTCTTCCCCTCTTAAAAGAATTTCGTTCTCGAAATTCATACCTGAGTCACTGAAGAGTTGTGGATACTTCTCCTTGATGGTTTCCAAAGGCTCCCATGTGGCCTCTTACTCATACTGGTTTCTCCACAAGGCTTTGACCAGTTGAACTGTCTTGTTCCTGAGGACCTTCTCCTTGGTGTCCAAAATCTCCACTAGAATCTCCTCATAGCTCAGATCATCTCTCAACTGAACTTTGGTAGTCTGAATGATGTTGGAGGGATCCAACCTATACCTCCTCAGCATGGATACATGAAAGACATCATGTATCTGTGACAATTTTGGTGGTAGTGCTAACCTATAGGCAAGCGGCCCAACTCTCTCTAAAATTTCATAGGGACCTACATATCTTGGACTCAACTTACCGTTCTTGCCAAATCTCATGAGTCCTTTCCAAGGAGACGTTTTAAAAAACACTTTCTCACCAACTTCAAGCTCCATCTCCTTCCGGTGTGCATCAGTATAACTTTTCATTCTATCCTGAGCCGCTTTAAGCCTCTGCTTAACTAACTTGACCTTGTCTACTATCATCTGAAGTAATTCCGGCTCTATTAGTTTCCTCTCTCCTTCTTCATCCTAATAGATCGGAGTCCTACATTTCCTTCCATACAATGCTTCATATGGAGCCATCTGAATGCTCGAATGGTACGAATTATTATAAGCAAATTCAACTAATGGCAAATGCTCATCCCAATCTCCTTTGAAATCCATCACACAAGCTCTGAGCATTCCCTCAAGGGTCTGAATGGTCCTCTCAGATTGACCATCTATCTAGGGATGAAAAGCAGTGCTAAAATTTAGCTTGGTTCCTAAAGATTCTTGTAAACTTCCCCAGAATCTCAAAATAAATTGAGGATCCCTGTCTGAAACTATAGAATCTGGACCCATGCAATCTCACTATCTCATCATTATACTTCTTTTCTAGAACTTGTAGGAATCCGTCTACTTAATTGCCAAAAAGTGGGCTGACTTCATCAATCGTTCAATAACAACCCAGATGGCATCATGCTTCCTACTGATCTTAGGCAAACCCATCAGAAAATTCATGGTTATCCTTTGCCACTTCTATTCAGGAATGGACAATGGCCTTAACTTGCCTGAAGGTGCTTGGTGTTCAGCCTTGACTTTTGACACACTAGACACTTACTTACATATTCTGCTACATCTCTCTTCATACCTTTCCATCAGAAATGCTCTTTCAGATCTCGATACATCATGGTGCTTCCAGGGTGTATGGCATAAGGCACATTGTGTGCTTCATCTAGTATTTCATCCTTCACCTCCTTGATATCTGGAATACATAGTTTATTTCCTACAACCATAAGTCCTCATCCCTCACTACCACTTCAAATTTCTTGCCATCCTAAATTTCTTCTTGAAGTTTACTCAATTTTGCATCATATCCTTGTAGCTCCCTAACTTTCTCCCTGAGTATTGGTCTCACTCTGAAAGTAGTAATAATACATTCAGGTTCCTTCTGTTTCAAACTTATCATAAGCTTAGCCATCTCCTCCAATAGTGATAGGTAAACTGCTTGAACATAAGCTATATAGGATTTCTGCTCAATGCATCTGCTACTACATTTGCCTTTCTTGGGTGGTACTCAATCAACAGGTCATAATCCTTGAACAACTCTAACCATCTTCTTTGTCTAAAATTCAATCCCCTTTAGCTCATCAAATACTTAAGACTTTTATGATCAGTGAAAATCTTCGTTTGAACCCCATATAAATAATGTCTCCAAATCTTTAGAGCAAAAACTATAGCTGCTAATTCCAGATCATGGGTTGGGTAATTCTGTTCATAAGGTTTTAGCTGTTGCGAGGCATAAGCTATTACCTTATCTTCCTGCATTAACACACAACCAAAACCCTATCTCAAAGCATCACTGTATACTGTATAACCCTTATCTCCCACAGGCAAAATCAAAACTGGAACACTTGTTAATTTGTACTTAAGCTCCCTAAAAATTTTCTGACATTCCTCACTCCAAATAAACTTCTAATTCTTCTTCAATAACTTCGTCATCGGAGTAGCTATCATAGAAAACTCCTCAACGAATCTCCTATAATATCCTGCTAGACCAAGAAAACTCCTCACCTCTATCACTGTATTAGGTGCATGTCAATTTACTACTGCTTCAACCTTTCTTGGATCAACTTGTATCCCTTCTTTCAAAATCACATGTCCTAGGAATCTTACTTCATGAATCCAAAACTCACATTTGCTGAGTTTGGCATAGAGCTCCCTCTCCCTCAATGTTTACAACACAATCCTAAGATGCTCCTCATGTTTCCCTTCATTCTTGGAATATACCAGAATATTATCAATAAACACTATGACAAACTGATTCAGATACTCCCTAAAGACCTATTCATAAGATTCATAAACGCAACTGGAGCATTTATCAGTCTGAAAGGCATGACTAGAAACTCATAATGCCCATATCGGGTCCTAAAGGTTGTTTTGCTTACATCAAATTCCTTGATTCTGAGTTAATGATAGCAAGACTTGATATCAATCTTAGAAAAGACCCTTGCTCTGTTGGACCTCGTCTCCGAGACCCAACATTCGGAAATACACAAGCATAGTAAGCCTAGAAGACCCATAACCGACATCACACTGGCCATAAAAGGAGGAAAAACTTGCATTAGAAAATTTAGATTGGATATTTAAGAAAAGTGTTCCTTACGCTCTCACAGTTCCAACGCCACTGAAAACGCTCAATTTGGATTAGAAATGAAGAAGTTATAGCTAAAATGCTATTTCATAGAAAACAACCAAAATTGAGCACTACCGACTTTAGGTCAGAATTTGAAAATCTTAAAGGCTTAATTGCTGATCAGTTCCTTCATAAAACTTGTATTTTTTATGTCTCTAGTTTAATTTAAAACAAGAATCGCTTTGATCGGAGCTATATAGCTCATGATATCTGAAAATTAGTAAAGTATATTCAGACTTGATCAGCTGACCTCCACACTTTGTTTCAAACCACCTTTTTCAATTTAAAATAAAAACTGATAAATCAGATGTAGAAAGTTAGAAA
>JANZLD010000006.1:26995787-27015889 GCA_026413575.1 Erythroxylum carthagenense | reverse complement strand
AGAAGATATATATATATATATATATCTATATATATATATACACACACACACACACACACACACACACACACACACATGCACACACACAAGGATGGAGTTATTTGGAGGCCAGTGATGCACTGGGCCCCCCAAAATTTTAAAAAATTAAATATTTGGGCCCTCTTATCTTAAATTCCTAGCTCCGTCACTGACACCAGAAGATATACAAAGTCAACACTAGAAGATACATGGTCAAACCTAGAAGATCCGTAGTCAAACCCAGAAGATATTTTAAACTCAAGGTGGACATCATAAGAAGATACACGTCATCATAAGAAGATATATGTCGACACTAGAAGAAGCGACACCAGAAGAAGTATAGTTAGCAGAAGACACAAATGGAAACTATTCTAGAATGTCAGACAATTAGTTTGTTGGAGTTAGTTACAGGACTCAACTAAACAACGGTTTCTAGAAGATTCAAGAAGTAGTTTCTTAAGAAGACAGTTAAAGACTTAGGCTATAAATGCTAGTTTTAGTTGTAAACTAAATAACATTTTTACAAGAGAGAAAACCCAATTGTACAATACTTAGAGAAACTCTGTGCTCAAGTGTGAAAGAAAGAGAGCGAATACATCTATAATGTGAAGCTCAAAAATATCTTTCATAGAGAAAAAAAGGTTAGAGCCTGGAGAGGCTAAGAAAATAGATAAAATACTTTGTGAGAGAGACCTGAAGAGGCTCTACAAGTGTAGAACGAATACTTGTAAAGTTGAAGAGTATAGTGAAATCTCAGACAAACTCTAAGGACTGGATGTAGCCTAAGGTTAAGGGTGAACCAGTATAAAATCGCGGTGCCTATTCTCTAATCCTTATCTTTTAATTTTCTTGTTGTTAGAAAAGTAGATAATAATTTTTGCAATTGCATTACTCATCGATTTTAGTAAATTTTTTTTGTGATGATCTAAATTTGTAAAGAAATCCAAGAAATTCCTAAAGATTAATATCTTTAAAGATTTTACACAATTTAACCCCCTTTCTTGTGTATTTTACATATTATACATGATTTCTATATTAACAAGTGATTTACTTCAGTTGGTACCAGAGTAAGGTTTCCAAGAAACACTATTACAAAGTGAGGATAAAGATCCATAGCTGAATGACATGTTTTTATAGCTGAAGGTGCCTCGATCACAAGACCTCCTGCATTCAATGGTGAAGATTATCATTATTGGAAGGACAGGATGTGGCTCTTTATAGAATCCATACGTATTGATCTTTGGGATATCATTGAGAATGGTCCATATACACCAACAGATGATGAAGGCAATAGCATCTCTCGTGAAAAATGGTTAGCCGATCAGAAAGCTCGATTTTAGTTAAACTCAAAGGCCAAGTTCTTTTTAAGTTGTGTTCTAAGCAGAAGTTAATATGATAAGGTTTATGGATGCGAATCTACAAAGGAAATGTGGGACACATTAGCCATTGCACATGAAGGCATAAATCAAGTGAAAGAGTCCAAGATTAGTATTCATGTTCATCAGTATGAGTTGTTCAAGATGAAAGATGATGAGACTATTGATCAGATTCCAAACAATTGTTAATGGACTTAAAACCCTTGGAAGAATCTACGATAATCAAGATCATGTTAGAAAGATTCTTAAAAGTCTTCCAAAAAGACAGAGACCCAAAGTAACGGCAATACAAGAGGCCAGGGATTTAAGTAAGTTGAAGTTAGATGAATTGCACGGTTCACTAAAAATACATAAAGTAGAGCTTGATGTAGAAGATAAATCTATCAAATTAAAGGCTAGTCAAAAGAATCAAAAGATACAGAAAAATAGAAGCACATCTTCAAAAGCATTAAAGAATGAAGAAATCAGGAATGATAATGCTAGTGAATCTGATCAAGATTCAAGTGAAGATGACGATGAATTATCCTTCATTTCAAGAAATATTAGGAGGATGTGAAAAATAGAAAGCAAAGGGAAATAAAGACTTTTCTTTTAAGAAGAATAACATAGACGATTATAAGAATGAGAAAAGTTCTATCGTTTGCTATGAGTGCAATAAACCAGGACATTACAAGTTTGAATGCCCGTTGCTTAAAAGAAAACAAAAAAAGTAAAGAAAACAAAAAGAGCATGATGGTAACTTGGGAAGATCTGGATTAATTTAAATCTGACTCTAACTCAGAAACATCAAAACAAGCAAATGTATGATTGGTAGTTGAAAAGGAATGTGATGATGAGGTATCTTCTAACTTTAATGATCTTCAGGATGATTACTTAGAATTGTTAGAAGATTCACATGCTATATTAAAACAATATAGGGTATTGAAAAAGAAATTTGCTAAAAGTTTGAAGAACACAGAAGTCTTAGAAAAAGAAAACGTCTACCTTAAGAAATAAGTAGACGATATGAAAAAGAAAGTAACTATAGATAGATTTGAGGAAATTAATCAACTAAAATAAAGGATTAACAGTCTTTCAGCAGATTTATCAACATTTACTGACAGTATAAAAATGATGAATGATATGATTGGAAAATATAGACATCCAAATGATAAGAATGGTTTAGGCTTTAATAATAGTAATGCTTGTCATAATAAGAGTTTTGATCCTAATAGAAAGAAAAAGAAACAATATTCTTATTAATTGATGAAAAATTGTAAAGCTAACCCCTAAGGACCCAAGAAAATATGGGTACCTAAGAAAGGTATAATATATATTGCAGATCTCCTTTCTTGGAAAAGGTAACTAACACCAATGGTACTTGGACAGTGGAGGCTCACGACATATGATAGGAAGAAGGTCTATGTTCCTAGACCTCCAAAATAAGCAAGGAGGATCAGTAACTTTTGGAGACAACCAGCAGGGCAAAATAGTTAGAATCGGTAAAATTGGTAAAGATTCTTTTGTGTCTATTGATAATGTTCTGCTAGTTGAAGGGTTAAAGAATGATCTAATTAGTGTAAGTCAATTATGTGATTCTGGTTTTGAAGTATCCTTTAATCAAAATTCTTGTGTAGTAAAAAACAAGGACAGTTCCATATGCTTTTCTACTAAGAGAAGAAATAATCTCCATAAAATTAACTTAGATGATTTGAAAAATCAAAATATTTCATGTTTTATGTCAACAGATGAGGATAAACTAATTTGGCATAAACAGCTAGGTCATGTTAGTTTTAAACATATTTCCAAGTTGGTTAGACATGATTTAGTAAGAGGATTACCGAAAATAAGTTTGAATAAAGATTTCTTTTATGAGAGTTGTCAAAAAGGAAAACAAGTTAAAACATCTTTCTTCTCTAAAAAGGTTGTAACTTCGTCTAGATCTCTAGAGTTGTTACATATAGATTTATTTGGTCTAACCAGAACACTAAGTCTTGGCAGAAAGAAGTATGGTCTCGTAATTCTTGATAACTTCACTAGATTTTGTTGGATATTGTTTTTATCGCATAAGGATGAATCTCTTAAGTGCTTTAAAGTTCTATCCAAAAAGTTACAAAATGGAAAAGGAATTTCTATTGTTGGAATTAGGAGTGATCATAGTGGAGAATTTGAAAATAAAAAATTCAAAATGTTTTGTGAAGAGAATGGAATTTTTCATAATTTCTCTGCTCCTAGAACTCCTCAACAAAATGGAGTTGTAGAAAGAAAGAATAGGACGATTCAGGAAATGACAAGGACTATGCTATGTGAAATGAATCTCCCTAAGTATTTCTAGGCAAAAGCTATAAATACAACTTGTTATATTCATAATAGAGTATTTTTGGGGCCTATATTAAACAAAACTCTATATGAGTTATGGAAAGGAAGAAAGCCAAATATATCTTACTTTTATCCTTTTGGTTGCAAATGCACTATATTGAATAAAAAAGAAAAGTTGGATAAATTTGATTCGAAGATCAATTCAGGAATTTTTCTAGGATATTCGATTACATCTAAAGCTTATAGAGTTTATAATCTTGTTTCTAATCTGTTGAATAATCCATGCATGTTAAATTTGATGATGATTCTCATCTAGATAGAGGAGATGATTCTAATAATGAAACTTTATTTGCTCCTTTAGTCAATAACCTAGACATGTCACCACCAGACGATCCATTTGATAAGGTAGAAGATATTTCTGAAAACTTTAGTCTTAGAAAAGACTGGAAGTACAAATCTTCTCACCCAGAAAACCTGATTATAAGAGAAACATCAAAAGGAGTGAGAACGATGTCTAAATTTAGAAGAGAGGCAAATGTAGCTTTTGTTTCTGAATTAGAACCTAAGAAAATTGATGAAGCTCTTCAAGATGAAGCTTGAATTTTAGCCATGCAAGAGGAGTTAAATCAATTTACAAGGAACAAAGTTTGGTCTTTAGTTCCTAGACCATCCAATAAGTCTATCATAGGAACCATATGGGTATTAAAAAATAAACGAGATGAATCAGGAAGAGGAAACCGTTACAAAGCTAGATTAGTAGCTCAAGACTATATTCAACAAGAAAGAATAGACTATAATAAACCCTATGCTCCTATAGCTAGACTAGAAGCTATTATGATTTTGCTTGCATATGGTGTTTGTCATGATATAAAACTATTTCAAATGGATGTGAAAAGTGCCTTTTTGAATGGTTTTATAGGTGAAGAAGTTTATGTAAAGTAACCCCCTGGTTTTGAAGATATTGATAAACCAGACTATGTCTATAGACTTCATAAAGCTTTGTATGGATTAAAACAAGCACCTCATACTTGGTATGATTGTCTGAGTTTGTTTTTGATTAGAAATGACTTTATTAGAGGACAAGTAGATAAGATGTTGTTTAGAAAATATATTAAAAATGATTTCAGATTTGTACAAATTTATGTAGATGATATTATTTTTGGTGCAACTTTTAAGAAGTTATGTTCTAGTTTTAAAAATCTTATGAAATGTGAATTTGAAATGAATATGATGGGTGAATTGGAATTCTTTCTTAGTTTACAGATTAAACAAACTGAAGAAAAGATTTTTATTCATCAACAAAAATATATCAAAGAACTGTTAGTCAAATATAAAATGGAGAAGGTCAAACCTATGTCAACTCTTATGCATCCTTTAATCCTCTTATCTAAGGATGAAGCTGGTAAGAAGGTTGATCAAACTTTTTTCAGAGTAATTATTAATTCTTTACTTTACCTAACTGCAAGCAGACCTGATATACTATTTAGTGTTTGTTTATGTGCAAGATTTAAAGCAGATCTTAGAGAATCTCATTATATTACTGTCAAAAGGATATTGAGATACTCGATAGGTTCTATTGATCTTTGCTTAAAGTATAAGATAGGTAAAGATTTCTGGTTAATTGGCTACTATGATGTTGATTATGCTGGAGATAGGATTGACAAAAAGAGTACAAGTGTAGGTTTTCACTTTCTTGGTCATAATCTAATTTCTTGGTCAAGAAAGAGGCAAAGTTCAATTGCTCTATCTACTGCAGAAGCTGAATACATGTCAGTTGCAAGTTTTGTTGTTCACAGACGTTATGGATTAATATCAGTTACAGGATTATTCTATACTAGAAGATCAAATTCCAATCTTCTATGACAATGTTTAACACCCCACCCTTGTGAGTCATGAGCTCGATGTCCTTAGTGACATCTGGACACGTATCCCGTAAGGGTGGCGTGCCCCTACCAGGACAACCTACTTTTACTATAACCGAACAGAAGTCGACCTGAAATATTTTGCATCAGCCTTGGGACAATTCGCAAGACGGCTATTAGGGATATCGGGTTAAGATTACCTTAGGACGATTTCAAAGGTGGCTTAGAGACCTACAACTTTAAGGAAGACCCTGAGGTCAGATTCAATCTTTTGAAGGGGGTAGGAAAATGGGGCAAAAGATAGGGGAAGCAAAAAGGTAGAAGAAACAAAAAGACAAAAGAAGTAAAAAGGTAGAAGCAACGAAAAGGTAGAAGAAGCGAAAAGGTAGAAGAAGTGAAAAGATAGAAGGAACAAAAAGGCAGAAGAAGCAAAAAGGCAGAAGGAACGAAAAGGCAGAAGGAACGAAAAGGCAGAAGGAACGAAAAGGCAGAAGGAGTGAAAAGGCAGAAGAAGACAAATCAGCAAAACACAGAAGAAACAAAAACTAAGAAGAAGCAGAAACTAAGAAGAAGCAAAAACACAGAAGAAGATGACGTCATCATAGAAGAAGTAAAACACAGAAGAAGTGAAAACTAAGAAGAAGTGGAAACTAAGAAGAAGCAAAAACACAGAAGAAGATGACGTCATCATAGAAGAAGCAAAATACAAAAGAAGCAAAAACTAAGAAGAGGCGGAAACTAAGAAGAAGCAAAAACACAGAAGAAGATGACGTCATCACAGAAGAAGCAAAACATAGAAGAAGCGGAAACTAAGAAGAAGCAAAAACACAGAAGAAGATGACGCCATCATTGACGTCATCACAGAAGAAGCAAAATATAGAAGAATCGAAAACTAAGAAGAAGCGGAAACTAAGAAGAAGCAAAAACACGGAAGAAGATGACGTCATCATAGAAGAAGCAAAACAGAGAAGAAGAGAAAACTAAGAAGAAGCGGAAACTAAGAAGAAGCAAAAACATAAAAGAAGATGACGTCATCATAGAAGAAGTAAACCACAGAAGAAGCAAAAACTAAGAAGAAGCAAAAACACAGAAAAAGATGATGTCATCTATGACAGCTTCATAGAAGAAGTAAAACACAGAAGAATTGAAAACTAAGAAGAAGCGGAAACTAAGAAGCAGCAAAAACAAAAAAGAAGATGACGTCATCACAGAAGAAACAAAACATAGAAGAAGAGAAAACTAAGAAGATGCGGAAATGAAGAAGAAGAAAAAATACAGAGGAAGATGATGCCATCACAGAAGAAGCAAAACAAAGAAGAAGGGAAAACTAAGAAGAAGCGGAGACAAAGAAGAAGCATAAGAGCAGAAGACATAACTCTTCTCTTGCTCCTCTTCCCTTAAAAGGATCATAACTCCTAATGCAGGTGTCCAAAATATTCATGCTAAAAATCTCTTGGAAAAAGAAAAAGAAGACTTACTACTTACTACATAATACATTTGCCTAAATCAATTTAGATTATTCCCTGAAGTTAGAAAATGAGATTATTCCTTTGCGAAACTTAAAGAAAATTTTTATGACCAACCTTGGTCAGCCATGAGTAAATGGGCAAACATATTCCATTCGTATCAAAACATAAATGTCTTATAAAGCTTTAGTGGGCATTTCAAGCCACAAATACAATCAATATATGAAAAATCCCAAAATACAAAAGATATATGATCTGCTCAAAACGCAACTAAAGCCTTGCTTTACAAACTTGTTTCAAATACAAAATAATCAAAACTAGGAATGCTGCCTCCCTTCTTAATCTCCTCGAATCCTGCTCATCACCTGAATGTGTGGAAGGAGATTAGGGGTGAACTTAAAGCTCATGGGTAACAATCTTATAATCGGTAACAAACAAAAACCTTTTGAAATAATCATCTTCATCGTAAAAACTCACACCAATGCATAACATAGACACATCACTAATGTCAACATATCATGAACACACAAAACACATATAATTGGTTCGGGTGGATCCAAAATAAAACGTACTATGCATTTCCACATAATGGTGTTTCGTAAGCGTGAACTTATGGGAGTCCGTGAAGAAGCTCCATGCTACTAGCGGGCAAGCGGGAGAAGCCTTTAGACAAGTGCACTTGACGTACTTAGGGGATCGTCACGAACCCACATTACATATAATTTCATGATTTATAAACTTGTCGCCCTAAAAGGCACTAGAACAGAAAGTTGGTTTTTCATGACATGATATCGTTTCAAAAACCTTTAATTTTTCAATTACAGAATTTATGCACAGATTATGCAGCACCATCTCAAATCCTTTAATGAACAATTAAATGCACATGTGGACGTACTTGAAAACACTCGTTTCACTTTTCTTAACAGAAAACATTTATGGCTAATTAATCAATTATAAGAATGTAACCCACCTTGAATTTCTTGTTGGTAAACTGCTCAAACATGCCTCTCCTCCTGCTCCTCTGGTTCTTCTTGGTTCCCTTTTTTTTAGCATCATAAAAAAATCTCCAATTTAATAAACATTTCTAGATGAGAAGCCAAAGAAAACTAACGTATAGATTGATCCTAGAACTCTTAAGTGCTTTTACCTCAATCTTCTCCAAATGAAGAAATGCTTGTTTCAAGAGGAGGCTCTTATCTTCCTCTATATTTTTTCCTTCTCGATCACTCTCTAAATCCCCTTTGAAGGTTGAGAAAAATCAAGACCTAGCTCAAAACTCTTTTCTCCCTCTAAACCCATGACACTCTCTCTACCTTCTTTCTTACTTTTATGCTTTCTCTATTATGTTCTTCCTCACCTCATTTTTGGTTTTTAAAATGGAAGCCAATAAATTCCTTTTCCCATTTTGGCCCTCCTTTAAGCCTTCCCACTTAAAGGATCTCCCCAAAATACCCCTTATGCAATTTATCACTTTAACTTTAATCCAATTCATCTATGTGACATAATCTCATTAACATAAACAGGCTACTTAATTCCAACGTACTCTAGTCTAGCAAGATCCCAAAATTTTACTAATCATGCTCATTTATTAAGAAAAAAATGTAAGGGTCAACAATTCTTCGCCTCTTAAAAGAATTTCGTCCTCAAAATTCATACCTGAGTCACTAAAGAGTTGTGGATACTTCTCCTTCATGGTTTCCAAAGGCTCCCATATGGCCTCTTACTCAGAATGGTTTCTCCACAAGACTTCGACCAGTTGAACTGTCTTGTTCTTGAGGACCTTCTCCTTGATGTCCAAAATCTCCACTAGAATCTCCTTAGTAGTCTAAATGATGTGGGAGGGATTATAGGCAAGCGGTCCAACTCTCTCTAAAATTTCATAGGGACCTACATATCTTGGACTCAATTTGCCCTTCTTGCCGAATCTCATGACTCCTTTCCTAGGAGACATTTTAAGAACACTTTCTCACCAACTTCATACTCCATCTCCTTCCGGTGTGCATTAGTATAACTTTTCATTCTATCCTGAGCTGCTTTAAGACTCTGCTTAACTAACTTGACCTTGTCTCCTGTCATCTGAAGTAATTTTGGCCCTATTAGTTTCCTCTCTCTTTCTTCATCCCAACATATCGGAGTCCTACATTTCCTTCCATACAGTGCTTCATATGGAGCCATCTGAATGCTCGAATGGCACGAATTATTATAAACAAATTCGACTAATGGCAAATGCTCATCCCAAACTCCTATGAAATCCATCACACATGTTCTGAGCATTCTCACAAGGGTCCAAATGGTCCTATTAGATTGACTATCTATCTGGGGATGAAAAGCAGTGTTAAAATTTAGCTTAGTTCCTAAAGCTTCTTGTAAACTTCCCCAGAATCTTGAAATAAATTAAGGATCCCTATCCGAAACTATAGAATCTAGAACCCTATGCAATCTCACTATCTCATCAATGTACTTCTTTACCAGAACTTGCAGGGAATTTGTCTGCTTAATTGCCAAAAAATAGGCTGACTTCATTAACTGATCAACAATAACCCAGATGGCATCATGCTTCCCACTGGTCTTAGACAACCCCATCAGAAAATCCATGGTTATCCTTTGCCACTTCCATTCAGGAATGGACAATGGCCTTAACTTGCCTGAAGGTGCCTGGTGTTCAACCTTGACTTGTTGACACATTAGACACTTACTTACATATTCTGTTACATCTCTCCTAATACCTTTCCACCAGAAATGCTCTTTTAGATCTCAGTACATCCTGGTGCTTTCAGGATGCATGGCATAAGGCGTATTGTGTGCTTCATCTAGTATTTCATCCCTCACCTCCTTGATATCGGGAATATATAGTCTATTTCCTACAACCATAAGTCTATCATCCCTTACAACCACTTCAAATTTCTTGCCATCCTGAATTTCTTCTCGAAGTTTACTCAATTTTGCATCCTGAGCTTGTAGCTCCCTAACTTTCTCCCAGAGTATTGGTCTCACTCTGAAAGTAGTAATAATACATTCAGGTTCCTCCTGTTTCAAACTTATCGTAAGCTTAGCCATCTCCTCCAATAGCGGTAGGTAAACTGTTTTAACATAAGCTATAGAGGATTGTCTGCTCAATGCACCTGCTACTACATTTGCCTTTTCTGGATGGTACTCAATCAACAGGTCATAATCCTTGAGCAATTCTAACCACCTTCTTTGTCTCAAATTCAATTCCCTTTGGCTCATCAAATACTTAAGACTTTTATGATAAGTGAAAATCCTCGTTTGAACCCCATATAGATAATGTCTCCAAATCTTCTGGGCAAAAACTATAACTGCTAATTCCAGATCATGGGTCGGGTAATTATGTTCATAAGGTTTTAGCTGTCGTGAGGCATAAGCTATTACCTTATCTTCCTGCATCAACACACAACCCAAACCCTTTCTCGAAGCATCACTGTATATTGTATAACCCTTATCTCCCATAGGTAAAATCAAAACTGGAGCACTTGTTAATTTGCACTTAAGCTCCCTAAAACTTTTTTGACATTCCTCACTCTAGATAAATTTCTTATTCTTCCTTAATCACTTCGTCATCAGAGCAGCTATCATAGAAAATCCCTCAACGAATCTCCTATAATATCCTGCCAAACCAAAAAAACTCCTCACCTCTGTCACTGTATTAGGTGTATGCCAATTTACCACTACTTCAACCTTTCTTGGATCAACTTGTATCCATTCTTTCGAAATCACTTATCCTAGGAATCTTACTTCATGAAGCCAAAACTCACATTTGCTGAGTTTGGCATAGATCTCCCTCTCCCTCAATGTCTGCATCACAATCCTAAGATGCTGCTTATGTTCCCCTTCATTCTTGGAATATATCAGAATATCATCAATAAGCACTATGACAAACTGATCCAAATACTCCTTGAAGACCCTATTTATAAGATCCATAAAAGTAGCTGGAGCATTTGTCAGTCCGAATGGCATGACTAGAAACTCATAATGCCTATATCGGGTCCTAAAGGCTGTCTTGCTTACATTAGATTCCTTGATTATGAGTTGATGATAGCCTGACCTGATATCAATCTTGGAAAAGACCCTTGCTCCTTGCAGCTGGTCAAACAAACCATCAATTCTAGGCAGAGGGTAGTTGTTTTTTATTGTCACCTTGTTGAGTCTCCGGTAATCTATACACATCTGCCATGTTCCATCCTTCTTCTTAACAAACAAAATCGGTGCTCCCTCAGGTGATGAACTCGGTCTTATTTACCCCTCCTCTAACAGTTTCTCCAACTATTTCTTAAGCTTCTTTAGTTCAACTAGGGCCATTCTATATGGTGGTATAGAAACGGGTATGGTTCTAGGAATCAAGTCAATGGAAAACTCGATTTTCCTCACCGGTGGCAAACCAAGAAAGCCCTCTAGGAACACATTTGGAAACTCCCTCACTGCTGGTAAATCCTCTAACTTCCTTTCATTCACATCAGTGTCCACAACATATGTTAAAAAGGCTTCACACCCATTTCCCATCATTCTGTCAGCCAACAAGGTCGAAATAATCCTTGCTGATGGTGTTTTCTATCCCCTCTAAAAATCACCTTCTCATCATTGCCCAAGTTAAACTCCACCTCCTTAAGGCTACAATCTAACTTTGTATGATAATTTTCCATAGCATCCATTCCTAGTATGATATTTAGCCCTTTTAGATTTAGAGGTAGTAAGTCCATTACCAACTGAGCACCCACGATAAAAGGCCCATAATTCCTATAAACTTGACTTAGACTTATAATCACATTCTTCCCTAAAGGAGTACTAAAAATTAAAGGGCTATCCAAAGGCCTCAGATCAACATCATGCAATGTCATGCTTGCAGAAACAAATGAATGCGTGGAGCCAGAATCAATCAAAATGTGTACTTCAGAATTAAATAACCGAGCAATACCCGGGATAACTTCAAGTGTGACTGTAACTTGCTCTCTAGTCATGGCAAATACTTTAGCCTGTGTCTGACCCCTTGGCCTCCCTGGAGGAACAATCTTCTTTATAGCTCCAGAATGGCCCACCTCTGTGACTGGTCTAGTTCCCACTATTTCTGCTCTCCTTGGGGCTTGCAATTGGGGCCTTTCTTGTCTTGTTAGTTGAGGATAGTCTCTGATCAAGTGTCCCTTCTCGCCACACCGGAAACATGCTCCCAGTAACTTGAAATACTCTCCCTTGTGGACTTTCCCATAATGCTCACATAGGGGGTTCATGTTCTTACTGTTCTCCTCCCTGCTATTGCCTCCTACAGTAGAGGTTTGCACCGACACTACCCTTGGTTGCTTATTTCTAGTAGGGGCACTACTCCCCACCTTCTCCACCCTACTATTGCCTCCTACAGTAGAGGCTTGCACCAACACTACCCTTGGTTGCTTATTTCTAATAGGGGCACTACTCCCTACCTTCTCCACCCTGCTATTGCCTCCTGCAGTAGAGGCTTGCACTGACACTACCCTTGGTTGCTTATTTCTAGTAGGGGCACTACTCCTTACCTCAGTTTATGTGTGGGAACTCTTCCTACCCCTTTCAGGTATTGGAGTACTCACCCCTTTCTTGGAAAACTGCTTTTGGTTCTTCCTCTTCCTATTCACATCGTATTTGATATTCTCCAGCTTCTCAGCCTGGAGTGTGGCATCTACCAATTGTTGGTAGTCATAGAAGTTGTGGATCAGAATTTTGTCCTCGATCCCTAAATGAAGACCTCCCTCAAACTTGCGGAACTTGTCGTCCTTATTAGCAACAACGTGGGCCGCATACTAGGACAGCTGGGTAAACTTCCGCTCATATTCACTCACACTCATATCCCTCTGTGTGAGATTAAGAAATTCCCTGGTCTTCTCTTAGATATAGACCCTCGAGAAGTACTTTCTTCTGAAAGCTTCCAAAAAGTCCCTCCATGACAGCACCGGAGGCATAACCTAACTGTGGGTCACTGATTCCCACTAATGAAGTACATCCCCTTGCAGCGAACTAACTGTATAATCCAACTTCTCCTCATCGGAGCACTTCATCTGAATTAGGACTCTCTCGGTCCTCTTCAACCATGCTTCAGCCTCTTCAGGATCTATAGTCCCATTGAAATCTACAACTCTATACTTGCAGAGCTTATCATACTGGCCACTCCTCTCCATTAGAGCTGACACTGGAACTTGTGACCCTTGTCTTATAGCATATATGAAAGCCTAGGCAAAGGCCTGAAAGAACTGCAGGTCTAAAGGGGGCATAGGAGGAGCAGGTGGTGGCACTTCAGGCTGCACATTAGGTTCCTCAGAATCAGTGGTAGGGTGTGTCCCAGCATCTTGCGGGACATGGGATTCATTCGTACTCCCTTGGAGAGAGCTAGATCGAGTCAGAGCTTTTTGAGTTCTCTTTCGAGGCGGCATTTATCACTCCTTGATTATAAGATCAGTGAAAACCCTTAGTTTATGAAAAACTATTTCAAATCATATTAAAACGATTTAATAGCCATGTACTTTGCTTACTCAAATTAATGCATGTTCATTTCATGCCTTAGACTACCCACCAAATGCCTAGGATACTCTTAAACCTAGTCTCTCTGATACCGTAAGTGTTGGACACCTCGCCCTTGTGAGTCACGAGCCCGATCCTAAGTGACATCTGGACACGTATCCCATGAGGGTGGCGTGCCCCCACCAAGACAACCTACTTTTACTATAACTGAACAGAAGTCGACCTGAAACATTTTACACTAGCCTTGGGACAATTCCCAAGACGGTCATTAGGGATATCAGGTTAAGATTCCCTTAGGACGATTTCAAAGGTGGCTTAGAGACCTACAACTTAGAAGAAGACCTTGAGGTTGGATTCAATCATTTGAAGGGGATCGGAAAATGGGACAGAAGATAGGGGAAGTAAAAAGGCAGAAGAAACGAAAGACAAAAGAAGTAAAAAGGTAGAAGGAACGAAAAGGTAAAAGAAGCGAAAAGGCAGAAGAAGCAAAAATGCAGAAGGAACAAAAAGAAAGAAGAAGACACGTCAACAAAACACAGGCGAAGCGAAAACTAAGAAGAGGTGGAAACTAAGAAAAAACAAAAACACAGAAGAAGATGATGCCATTAACGACGTCATCACAGAAGAAACAAAACATAGAAGAAGCGAGAACTAAGAAGAAGCGGAAACTAAGAAGAAGAAAATACACAAAAGAAGATGATATCATTAATGACTTTATCACAGAAGAAGGAAAACACAGATGAAGCGAAAACTAAGATGAAGCAAAACACAGAAAAATTGAAAACTAAAAAGAAGTGGAAAGTAAGAAGAAGCAAAAACACAGAAGAAAATGACGTCATCAATGATGTCATCATAGAAGAAGCAAAACATAGAAGAAGCGAAAACTAAGAAGAAGAAAAAACATAGAAGAAGATGATGCCATCACAGAAGAAACAAAACACAGAAGAAGTGAAAACTAAAAAGAAGCAAAATTACAGAAGAAGCAAAAACACATAAGAAGATGACATCATCAATGGCGTCATCACAGAAGAAGCAAAACACAGAAGAAGCAGAAACTAAGAAGAAGCAAAAAAACAGAAGAAGTTGACGTTATCAATGATGTCATCATAGAAGAAACAAAACACAGAAGAAGCGAAAACTAAGAAGAAGCAAAAACACAGAAGAAGATGACATCATCAATGATGTCATCACAGAAGAAGCAAAACACAGAAGAAGCGAAACTATGAAGAAGTGGAAATGAAGAGGAATAAAAAAAAAGAGGAAGATGTCGTCATCAATGAAGTCATCATAGAAGAAGCAAAACACAGAAAAAGCAAAAACTAAAAAGAAGCGTAGATGAAGAAGAAGCATAAGAGCAGAAGACACAACTCTTCTCTTGCACCTCTTCCCTTACAAGGATCATAACTCCCAGTGCAGGAGTTCAAAATTTTTATGCTAAAAATGGCTTAGAAAAAGAAAAAGAAGACTTATTACTTACTACATAATACATTTGCCTAAATCAACTTAGATTATTCCCTGAAGTCAAAAGACGAGATTATGCCTTTGCGAAACTTAAAGAAAATTTTAATGATCAACCTTGGTCAGCCATAAGTAAATGTGCAAACATATTCCATTCATTTAAAAAGATAAATGTTTTACAAAGCTTTAGTGGGCATTTGAAGCCATAAATACAATCAATACATCAAAAATCTGAAAATATAAAAGATATATAATCTACTCAAAATGTAACTAAAGCCTTGCTTTACAAACTTGTTTCAAATACAAAACAATCAAAACTAGGAGTGCTGCCTTGCCCTTCCTAACCTACTCGAATCCTGCTCATCACCTGAATGTGTGGGAGGAGATTGGGGGTTGAGCTTCAAGCTCGTGGGTAACAATCTTATAATCGATAAAAAACAAAAACCTTTTGAAATAATCATCTTCATCGTAAAAACTGACACCAATGCATAACGTAGATACATCACTACTGTCAACATATCATGAACACACAAAACACATCAAATTGGTTCGAGTGGATCCAAAATAGAACGTATTATGCATTTCGACATAATGGTCTTGTGTAACCGTGATCTTATGAGAGTCTATGAAGGAGCTCCATGCCACTAGCGGGTAGGCAGAGGAAGCCTTTAGACAAGTGCACTTGACATACTTAAGGGATCACCATGAACCCACATAACATATAATTTTATGATTTATAAACTTGTTGCCCAAAAAGGCACTAGATCAGAAATTTGGTTTTTTATGACATAATATCTTTTCAAAAACCTTTAATTTTTCAATTACAAAATTTATGCACAGATTATGCAGCACCATCTCAAAGCATTTAATGAACAATTAAAAGCACATGTGGAAGTATTTGAAAACATTCGTTTCACTTTTCTTGACAGAAAACATTTATGGCTTATTAGTCCATTATAAGAATGTAACCCACCTTGAATTTCTAGTTGGTAAACTGCTCAAACTTACCTCTCCTCCTGCTCCTTTGGTTCTTCTTAGTTCCCATTTTCTTAACATCATAAAAAAATCTCCAATTAATAAAGATTTCTAGATGAGAAACCAAAGACAAATAACATATAGATTGCTCCCAGAACTCTTAAGCCCATGCATTTTCTAAACTCTTGAAACCAGAACCCCTTCCAAAAATCCAAAGCCTTCCCACATAAGGGGTCTCCCCAAAATACCCCTTATGCAACTTATCATTTTAACTTTAATCCAATTCATCTATGTAACATAATCTCATTAACATAAACAGGCTACTTAATTCCAACGTACTCTAATCTAGAAAGGTCCCAAAATTTACCTAATCATGCTCATTTATTAAGAAAAAAATTTGGGGGTCAACAACAAGTGCTATCAATCTGTCAAAGAATCCAGTACAACACCCAAGGGCAAAGCATATTGAAGTTAGACATCTTTTTATATGAGACTATATACAAAGAGGATTCATTAGTCTACAATTTGTTGAGACAAATCAACAATGGGCGGATATCTTCACTAAACCTTTGAGTGAAGATAGATTCAAGGAAATTAGACAAAACTTGAATACAGTAATGTTGAATGACCATTCATGTAACACGTCATGACCCATACGATTCATACAAGAAGAAGATAAAAAGTCGTAATTTTTTGAGTAAATAGTAACGGTAAGTTACGAACAATAACTTTTCAACAATATGTATAAGAAGGAAATCTTCTCAAGATTCTGAAATACATTATACTCTAGAATTTTCTTGAAAAACTTTGAAACTAACATGTTTAGTACTCTGAACAAAGACGATTCAATACTCTGTTCTAAACTTCAAGTTCTTCTCATTTCATATTTTCCTTAGATACTAACCTTGTTACGTTAAGCAAAATACATTTGTGTGTTTAGTGTTTATTTGTTACAAATCGAAAAATGGAGAAATGTCTTATCTATGGGAGACACGTTGAGTTCACCTCCTTAAAGCAAAATCTGATGGAGATCAAACCAAAAATTGAAGCAGTTGGCTGGAACATTTCTTCAACAATTGTGAAAAGGTCTATTTGAATAAAATGTATAAGTTTTAGAAGAATGCAAAGGTGGTGGACAACACCTTAATATCAATGGTAGATGGGTTGTCGGTTATAGTCGCACAAGATTCTATTGACAAGGCTATTGGGTGTCCAAGTATTAGAGCAAAGCTGTTTAACAATACAAAATGGATTACTCAAGGTTGTGTAGATAAAGCTCACGTCAATCGACAACTATATGGAAGTAGTGATCTAGGAGTCAAGAAGGCTTCAATCCTTGTTCCGAGGGCTAGGGTTCTACATTCATTGCTTATTCACTGTGTTCTATCAAGAGTAGGTCCAAAGGACATGGTGACAATAAATGATGAACATTGTTTATTTCATCTACTTAATCACCAGCTCATTAATCTTTTGTACTTGATTTTGAAGTACGTGATAAAGTCCAAGGGAGAGTATTGTAGCTCTTTACCTTACGGTATGCTATTGACAAGATTTTTTAGAGAATCTGGAATCTTACTTGATAGAGGTAACAGGGTAAAGATGGATGTGAAGAGTGTTATTAATGCCACTACTATTCTCAGAATAGGAATAAAGTTTGAAGCTGAAGTGGACATAGGTTTTACACCGAAAGCAAAGTCTAAGGGGGAGCTTATAGTAAGAGGAAGCAAGAGTGAACATGTTATGTCTAAAAGGCAAAAAATATCTCAATCGATAGGATAAACATCTGTAGAAGAAAAGACTGGACAATCATCTAATGTGCCAATACAAGATAAGACGATTCTATAGAGAGAGGAAAGTAGGGCTCAACAATCAATACAGCAAGTGTCTTTAAAAAAGGAAAGCTAAGACTGTCTAATTAGAAAAGTCCAAACAGTCAAGAAGGTCACCAAGATTATTGAACTTACGATAATAAGAACAGAAGAAGCAGAAAGCTCTAATTCTTAGTGGAGATTCTGAGAAGCAAGAGAAACGACAACAACCTACTAGATCAATTGTCTCTATTTTGGCATGTCAATTAGCAAAATCATCTAGAGAGACAGAGATGAAAAGGAAGTTAGTATTTGAGAGGAGGAAGCCTTAACAACAACTCTCTTCCAAACCAGCAGAAGAATAAAAGAAAATGAAGCTTAATCAGAAAAAGGTTTCTTCATCTGATGTTCAACAGAAGGCATAGACAGTTGAATACAAGTTAGTACCTTGCAATCCTTCTCAACCAATCAACAAAAAGGATTTGAAAATGAAGATTATAAAAGAATCAGTACCGATTCGAAACAAAAGTTCAATTATTATCAGAGAACCTTCTAAGTAGACAGTCAAGGTACAAGTCGAGCCTATACTAGTAGACGATCAGACAATACATCTTCTTAGTCATGAAGAACAAAGATTATATGGTATTTTGCGAGATGAAAGTCATAACCATATCCAATGAAGATTTCAAGGGATCGTTATACAATCTATCCGATTAGAAGCAGAATAATAATAAAGATTATTCTAGATGTTCAACCCTTGTAATAAACAAAGAAAAAAGGAAGAAGAAGATGTTTCCTGAAGGGTATGAAGATGATCTTATAGAAGAACTGTTGGGCCCTAAATTTTTATTGATTTTATTAAGCATGAATTGATTAAATTTTGTGGTTTTGCTAGATAAATTATTTTGTTTGAAGTTTAATTAGCATGTCAATGTTAGTAGGAATTATTGCTTGGATGGATGGAATTAGAAGTGTTAAATGGAGAAATTAAGATTAAGTTAGAGTTTAGTATGGTGTAAGTTAAATTGAAGAAGTAAGAATGCATAAGGGCAAAATTGGAAGATCACTTAAGGTTAGAAGGCTAAGGCTTACATTGGAGGGCAAGATGGACATTTGTATGATTGTTAAGAGTAGAAATTAGAAGAAGAAGTAATTTTTGTCTTATTTGAGAGGTGAGTGTCGTGGAAGAGAGGAAGAAAAGAGGGAAAAGCTAGGGTTTTGGAGATTCTTGAAGAACTTAAAGACCTTGAGGCTAGATCAAATAAGTATAAGCATTAACATTTCTTGATTGTTGGATGAAGCATAGTTAGGGTTACCTAGAAGTGAAAGCATGGTTGAATGTGTATAGGAATTTGTGGATGAATGGTTTATGAAAATGTTTTAATCTTTTAGGGTTAAAGATCAAAGGTAGATTATGATGTATTTGTAAATGAATTTGAGTTGAAATGGAGTAGAGAATGAAGTGAACAAGAAGTAGAAATAATGGTTGAGGTTTAAGATGTGTTAGTAGTAGTATATGGGAATTACAAATCTGGAAAAATGAAGTGTCTGCGATGCTTCTATCAAAGTTCGCCGCAGCCAACATTCCTCGCTGCAGTGAACTCTTGTTTTGGGCGAATTTTTCCCTTTCTGGAAAAGTTTGCCGCGACGAACTTTCCAGCACCAAGTATACTTTGGTATTTTGGGCATAACCTTTTGTGTAGTTGCCCAAATGAAGTGATTTTTAATTTGAAATAAACTAGAGACATATATCTACAAATGGTGTGAGGGAATAGAGTCTAAATTCATTCTCTAAGAATTTCAATTTTAGGAGCGAAGTTGGGCATAGAATTTTGTTTCATGCTTAAGGATAGTCCGAAATTGTTTAGGCGGTGACTTTTCGATTATTGAACCAAATTGAATGGAATTTTTGTTATTGTTTAAGGAAATCAAGTGAGGCAAGTGAGGCAAGAGGAGCAAGAGGAAGGACACATTTGAGCAAGTAACAAGGAAGGATTTCAATGTGGGTTACGGTTTTATGATTTAGTAATAGGACATAAATGTTTTCTTTTAAATGATTGAAATAAACGATTTCAACTACTTCATGAACATGCTTTATAACTCCTTGAATGCTTTGAAAAAGTGTTATGTGATTGGTATGAGCTTATTGTGCTGATGATTTATGACAAGAACATGAAAATGATTTTTGAAAAGGATCAAGTTTCAAAAGTTTGCCATTCTGGCCAACAAGTTTACAAGATTATGAAATACATGTTATGTGGGTTTGGTTTGGTCCATTATGTTGTCAAGTGCACTTTGACTAAAGGCGTCTCCCACCTACCCGCTAATGGCACGGAGCTCCTT
>JANZLD010000006.1:26982467-26995687 GCA_026413575.1 Erythroxylum carthagenense | reverse complement strand
ATTCTGACTGAGCCTACGGGCCAGTATTCTGTATATGTGAGTGACAGGCACTCAGTCACAACAATAAGAACGAATGTGAGTCTTATGCATATAGCATTATTAGATCGACATCTATTGAATGTGAAACCTGAATTTATGTGAATGTGAAATAATGTATTATGTGATTGGGTGAGCCATCGATGATGGTCACTCATTGAGTTTGCAAAACTCACCCAAAATTTGGAACTATTTGTCAGGATTAGAAGAATACCTCGTTAGGCCAACGAGAGTATAGCTACAATATACAAGTGAAGGATAGAGGTCGGGATCAGTTCGTGTCTGCATTAGTATTTTCTTATTTTTGTATAAAATTGTATATTATGAACTTTTGTACAAATGATTATGTCATTTGTAAAGTCAAACTGACTTAAGTGCTTTGTATTTGTGAAAGGACCCAAGTGGCCATTGAAATTATTATTGACTGTATGTGATGATTGGCTTTCGCATAGCGTGTGTTTGTGATTTCAAGAGAAAGAAAAAAAATTATACTGACTTTTGGATGATTGAGTGCATTAGGACGCTACCCTCACGGGGCACGAACTTGGATATCATCATCGATATCGGGTTCAGGTCATTGCGGGAGTGGGGTGTTACAACTAAGAAAAGAACAAACTTTTCGCGCAGTCGTGGGGTAAGGTAAAGTTCTGATAACATCTATCTTAGCCTTATCGTCCTTAATTCCCTTAAATGAGACTATATGACCCAAAATTATACCTTGATCAACCATAAAATGACATTTTTCATAATTTAAAACTAAATTAGTCTCAATGCAATGTTTAAACACTTTCTTAAGGTTGATAATGCATGTTTCAAAAGATTCTCTATAAACTGTAAAATCATCCACGAAAACTTCCACACAAATTTCCACAAGATTAGACAAAATACTTATCATACATGTTTAAAATGTCGCTGGTTCGTTACATAACCCAAATGACATTCTTCGGTAGGCAAAGGTGTCGAATGGACATGTGAAAGTTGTTTTCTCTTGGTCCTTTAGTGCAACCAAAATCTGGTGATACCATAAACATCCATCTAAATAGCAACAGTGAGGTTTACCTACAAGTCTTTCACCCATTTGATCAATAAACGGAAGCAAAAAATGATCTTTTCTAGTAACCGAATTTAGCTTCCTATAATCTATGCAAACTCTCTACCTGTTTTGGATACGAGTAGGTATCAACTCACCATCACTATTTTCTATTATAGTTTCTTTGTAACCACCTAAACCGGACTTACCAAATTGCTATCTAAAATGGGATAAATAATTCCAGCATTAAGAAGTTTCAAGATTTCCTTTTTTACTACTTCCATTATGGGTAGATTCAAATGACGTTGAGGATGCCTTACCTCCTTGGTTTCATCTTCCATCAAGATTCGATGCATACAAATGGTGGGGCTAATGCCTTTTAAATCAACCACTATCCATTTGAAGGCTTCCTTGTGTTGTCTTAGCACTTGAATCAATTGATTTTCCTAAAAAAGAGTGAGTTTATTTGAGATAATAACAAGTAATGTATCTTAGTCACTCAAAAATATATATTTTAGACGGTTAGGCAAACTCTTCAACTCCAACGTAGATGGTTGAATCAATGAAGGCAGTTGTTGGACACCCCGCCCTTATGAGTCACGAGCTCGACGTCCTAAGTAACATTTGGACACGTATCCCACAACGGTGGCGTGCCCCCACCAAGATAACCTACTTTTACTATAACCAAACAGAAGTCGACCTGAAACATTTTGCACTAGCCTTGGGACAATTCGCAAGACGGTCATTAGGGATATCGAGTTAAGATTCCATTATGACGATTTCAAAGGTAGCTTAGAGACCTATAACTTTGAGGAAGACCCTGAGTTCAGATTCAATCTTTTGAAGGGGGTCGAAAAATGGGACAGAAGATAGGGGAAGCAAAAAGGCAGAAGGAACAAAAAGACACAAGGAATGAAAAGACAGAAAAAGCGAAAAGGCAGAAGGAACAAAAGACAGAAGAAGCAAAAAGGCAGGAGGAACGAAAAAGCAGAAGACGCGAAAAGGCAGAAGGAACAAAAAGGCAGAAGAAGCGAAAAGGCAGAAGGAACAAAAAGACAGAAGAAGACACGTCAACAAAACACAAAAGAAGCGAAAACTAAGAAGTTACAAAACCACAGAAGAAGATGACGTCATCAATGATGTTATCACAGAAGAAGCAAAACATAGAATAAGCGAAAATTAAGAAGAAACAAAAACATAGAAGAAGATGACATCATCAATGACATCATCATAGAAGAAGCAAAACACAGAAGAAGCAGAAACTAAGAAGAAGCAAAACTAAGAAGAAGATAACGTCATCAATGACGTCATCATAGAAGAAACAAAATACAGAAGAAGCGAAAACTAAGAAGAAGCGAAAAAACAGAAGAAGATGACGTCATCACAGAAGAAACAAAACATAGAAGAATCGAAAACTAAGAAGAAGCCGAAACTAAGAAGAAACAAAAACACAGAAGAAGATGACATCATCAATGATGTCATCACAGAAGAAGTAAAACATAGAAGAAGTGAACACTAAAAAGAAGCAGAAACTAAGAAGAAGCAAAAACACATAAGAAGATGACATCATCAATGACGTCATCACAGAAGAAGTAAAACATAGAAGAATCGAAAACTAAGAAGAAGTCGAAACTAAGAAGAAACAAAAACACAGAAGAAGATGACGTCAGTAATGACGTCATCACAAAGAAACAAAACACAGAAGAAGCGAAAACTAAGAAGAAAAGGAAACTAAGGGAAACACTAGAGTAGAAGACACAACTCTTCCCTTGTGCCTCTTCCCTTAAAAGGATCATAACTCCCAGTGTAGGCGTCCAAAATTTTCATGCTAAAAATCGCTTGGAAAAAGAAAAAGAAGACTTACTACTTACTACATAATACATTTGCCTAAATCAACTTAGATTATTCCCTGAAGTCAGAAAATGAGATTATTTCTTTGCGAAACTTAAACAAAATTTCACTGACCAACCTTAGTCAGCCATGAGTAAATGTGCAAACATATTCCAATCGTATCAAAAGATAAATGTTTTGCAAAGCTTTAGTGGACATTTCAAGCTTCAATTACAATCAATATATCAAAAATCCCAAATTACAAAAGATATATGATTTGCTTAAAATGCAACTAAAGCCTTGCTTTACAAACTTGTTTCAAATAAAAAATAATCAAAACTAGGAGTGATGCCTTGCCCTTCTTGACCTACTCGAATCCTGCTCATCACCTGAATGTGTGGGAGGAGATTGGGGGTGAGCTTAAAGCCCGTGGGTAATAATCTTATAATCGTCAAAAACTGTTTGAAATAATCATCTTCATTGTAAAAACTCACACCAATGCAGAACATAGACATATCACTACTGTCAACATATCATGAACACACAAAACACATCAAATTGGTTCGGGTGGATCCAAAACAAAACGTACCACGCATTTTCACATAATAGTCTTGCGTAGCCGTGAACTTATGGGAGTCCATGAAGGAGTTCCATGCCACTAGCGGGCAGGTGGGAGAAGCTTTTAGACAAGTGCACTTGACATACTTAAGGGATCACCACAAACCCACATAACATATAATTTCATGATTTATAAACTTGTTGCCCCAAAAGGCACTATATCAGAAACTTGGTTTTTCATGACATGATATCTTTTCAAAAACCTTTCATTTTTCAATTACAAAATTTATGCACAGATTATGCAGCACCATCTCAAAACATTTAATGAACAATTAAATGCACATGTGGAAGTAATTGAAAACACTCGTTTCACTTTTCTTTACATAAAACATTAATGGCTTATTAGTCAATTATAAGAATGTAACCTACCTTGAATTTCTTGTTGATAAACTGCTCAAACGTGCCTCTCCTCCTGCTCCTCTGGCTCTTCTTGGTCCCCTTTTTTTTAACATCATAAAGAAGAATCCCTAAATTAATAAAGATTTCCATATGAGAACCCAAAGACAACTAACGTATAGATTGATCTTAGAACTCTTAAGCCCATGCATTTTCTAAGCTCTTAAAACCAGAACCCCTTCCAAAAATCAGAAGCCTTAAGTGCTCTTACCTCAATCTTCTCCAAATGAAGAAATGCCTGATTCAAAAGGAGGCTCTTATCTTCCTCTATATTTTTCCCTTCTCGATCACTCTCTAAATCCCCTCTAAAGGTTGAGAAAAATCAAGACCTAACTCAAAACTCTTTTTTCCCTCTAAACCCACTACACTCTCTTTACCTTCTTTCTTACGTTAGTTCTTTCTCTATTCTGTTCTTCCTTAGCACATTTTTGGCTCTTAAAATGCAAGCCAATAAATTCCTTTTCCCATTTTGGCCCTACTTCAAAGCCTTAAAGCCTTCCCACTTAAGGGATCTCCCCAAAATACCCCTTTTGCAACTTATCACTTTAACTTTAATCCAATTCACCTATGTAACATAATCTCATTAACATAAATAGGCTACTTAATTCCAACGTACACTAATCTAGCAAGATCCCAAAATTAACCTAATCATGCTCATTTATCAAGAAAAAAATTGGGGGCTAACAATTCTTCCTCTCTTAAAAGAATTTCGTCCTTGAAATTCATACATGAGTTACTGAAGAGTTGTGGATTCTCCTTCATGGTTTCCAAAGGCTACCATATGGCCTCTTGCTCAGAATTGTTTCTTCACAAGACTTTGACCAGTTGAACTATCTTGTTCCTAAGGACCTTCTCCTTGGTGTCCATCTCCACTGGAATTTTCTGATAACTCATATCATCTCTCAACTGAACCTCAATAGTCTGAATGATGTGGGAGAGATCCGATCTATACCTCCTCAGCATGGATACATGAAAGACTTCATGTATTTGTGACAATTCTGGTGGTAGTGCCAACCTGTAGGTAAGTGGTCCAACTCTCTCTAAAATTTCATAGGCCCACATATCTTAGACTCAACTTGCCCTTCTCGCTAAATCTCATGACTCCTTTCCAAGGAGACATTTTAAGAAACACTTTCTTACTAACTTCATACTCCATCTCCTTTCGGTGTGCTTTTAAGCCTCTGCATAACTAACTTGACCTTGTCTACTGTCATCTAAAGTAATTCCGGCCCTATTAGTTTCCTCCCTCCTTCTTCATCCCAACATATCAGAGTCCTACATTTCCTTCCTTACAGTGCTTCATATGGAGCCATCTGAATGCTTGAATGGTACGAACTATTATAAGCAAATTTGATCAATGGAAAATGCTCATACCAAGCTCCTTTGAAATCCATCACTCACACTCTGAGCATTCCCTCAAGGGTTCGAATGATCCTCTCAGATTGACCATCTATTTGGGGATGAAAAGTAGTGCTAAAATTCAGCTTAGTTCTTAAAGCTTCTTGTAAACTTCCCCAGAATCTCAAAATAAATCGAGGATCCCTATCCGAAACTATAGAATATGGAACCCCATGCAATCTCCCTATTTCATCAATGTACTTCTTTTCCAGAACTTGCAGGAAATCTGTCTGCTTAATTGTCAGAAAATGGGCTGACTTCGTCAACCGATCAACAGCAACCCAGATGGCATCATGCTTTCTACTAGTCTTGGGCAAACCCATCAGAAAATCCATGGTTATCCTTTGCTACTTCCATTCAGGAATGGAACAATGGCCTTAACTTGCCTAAAGGTGCCTGGTGTTCAGCCTTAACTTGTTGACACACTAGACACTTACTTACATATTTCGCTACATCTCTCTTCATGCCTTTCTACCAGAAATGTTCTTTCAGATCTCTGTACATCCTAGTGCTATTGTGTGTCTCATCTAGTATTTCATCCTTCACCTCCTTGATATCTGGAATACAAAGTCTATTTCCTACAACCATAAGTCCATCATCCCTCACTACCACTTCAGATTTCTTGCCATCTTGAATTTCTTCTCCAAGTTTACTCAATTTTGCATCATGTGCTTGTAGCTCCCTAAATTTCTCCCTGAGTATTGGTCTCACTCTGAAAGTAGAAATAATACATTTAGGTTCCCCCTGTTTCAAACTTATCCTAAGCTTAGCCATCTCCTCCAATAGCGATAGGTAAACTGTTTGAACATAAGCTATAGAGGATTTTCTGTTCAATGCATCTGCTACTACATTTGCCTTTCCTGGATGATACTCAATCAACAGGTCATAATCCTAGAGCAACTCTAACCACCTTATTTGTCTCAAATTCAATTCCCTTTGGCTCATCAAATAATTAAGACTTTTATGATTAGTGAAAATTCTCGTTTGAACCCCATATAGATAATGTCTCCAAATCTTTAGGGAAAAAATTATAGCTGCTAATTCTAGATCATAGGTGGGGTAATTATGTTCATAAGGTTTTAGTTTTCGCGAGGCATAAGCTATTATCTTACCTTCCTGCATCAAAACACAACCCAAACCCTTTCTCGAAGCATCACTGTATACTGTATAACCCTTATCTCCTACAGGCAAAATCAAAACTGAAGCACTTGTTAATATGCACTTAAGTTCTTTAAAACTTTTCTGACACTCCTCACTTCAGATAAACTTTTGATTCTTTCTCAATAACTTCATCATCGGAGCAACTATCATAGAAAATCCCTCAATGAATCTCCTATAATATCCTACCAGACCAAGAAAACTCCTCACCTCTGTCACTGTATTGGGTAAATGCCAATTTACTACTACTTTAACCTTTCTTGGATCAACTTGTATCCGTTCTTTTGAAATCACATGTCCTAGGAATCTTACTTCATGAAGCCAAAACTCACATTTGCTGAGTTTGGCATAGAGCTCCCTCTCCCTCAATGTCTGCAACACAATCCTAAGATGCTCCTCATGTTCCCCTTCATTCTTAGAATATACCAGAATATCATCAATAAATACTATGACAAACTAATCCAGATACTCCCTGAAGACCCTATTCATAAGATCCATAAAAGCAATTGGAGCATTTGTCAGTCCGAATGGCATGACTAGAAACTCATAATGCCCATATCGGGTCCTAAAGGCTATCTTGTTTACATTAGATTCCTTGATTCTGAGTTGATGATAGCCTGACCTGAGATCAATCTTAGAAAAGACCCTTGCTCCTTGCAACTGGTCAAACAAATCATCAATTCTGAGCAGAGGGTACTTGTTTTTTATGGTCACCCTATCGAGTCTTCGGTAATCTATACACATCCACCATGTTCCATCCTCCTTCTTAACAAACAAAACCAGTGCTCCCCAAGGTGACGAAATCAGTCTTATGTACCCCTCCTCTAACAGTTTCTCCAACTGTTTCTTAAGCTGTTTTAGTTCAGCTGGGGCCATTCTATATGGTAGTATAGAAATGTGTACGGTTCCGGGAGTCAAGTTAATGGCAAACTTGATTTCTCTCATTGGTGGCAAACCAAGTAAATCTTCTGGAAACACGTCTGGAAATTTCCTCACAATTGGAAGGTCCTAAAACCTCCCTTGATTCACATCAGTGTCCACAACATATGCTAAAAAGGCTTCACACCCCTTTCCCATTATTCTGTCAGCCAAAAAGGCCGAAATAATCCTTGGTGATGGTGTTTTCCTGTCCCCTCTAAAAATCACCTTCTCACCGTTGCCCAACTCAAACTCCACCTCCTTAAAGCTACAATCTAATTTTACATGATACTTCTCCATAGCATCCATTCTCAGTATGACATCTAGCCTTTTTAGATTTAGAGGTAGTAAGTCCACTACCAGTTGAGCACCCTCAATGAAGAGTCCACAATCCCTAAAAACTTGACTTATAATCACATTCTTCCCTAGAGGAGTACTAACAATTAAGGGACTATCCAGTGGCCTCAGATCAACATCATGTAATGTCATGCTTGTAGAAACAAATGAATGCGTTGAGCCAAAATCAGTCAAAACATATACTCCAGAATTAAGTAACCGAGCCATACCCTGTGACAACTTCAGGTGCGACTGCAGCTTGGTCTCTAGTCATGGCAAATAATCTAGCCTGTGTTTGACCCCTTGGCCTTCCTGGAGGAACATTCTTCTTTTTAGCTCCAGAATGGCCCACCTCAGTGACTGGTCTAGTTCCCACTGTTTCTACTCTCCTTAGGGCTTGCAACTGGGACCCCTCTTGTCTTGTTAGTTGGGGACAGTCTCTGATCAAATGTCCCTTCTCTCCGCATCAGAAACATGCTCCTAGTAACTTGAAACACTCTCCCCTGTGGAGCTTCCCACAATGCCCACATAGGGGGTTCATGTTCTTACTCTTCTCTACCCTGCTATTGCCTCCTGCAGTAGAGGCTTGCATCGACACTGCCCTTGGTTGCTTGTTTCTAATAGGGGCACTACTCCCCACCTCACTCTATGTGTGGAAACTCTTCCTTACCCTTTCAGGTTTTGGATTACTCACCCCTTTCCTGGAAAACTGCTCTCGGCTCTTCCTCTTCCTATTCACCTCGTATTTGATATTCTCCAGCTTCTCATCTTGGAGTGTGACATCTACCAATTGTTGGCAGTCACAGAAGTTGTGGATCATAATTTTCTCCTTGATCCCTAAATAAAGACCTCCCTCAAACTTGCGACACTTGTCCTCCTCATTAGCAACAATGTGGGCCGCACACCGAGACAGTTGGGTAAATTTCAGCTCATATTCACTCACACTCATATCCCTCTGTGTGAGATTCAGAAATTTCCTGGCCTTCTCTTGGATATAGACCCTCGAGAAGTACTTTCTTCTGAAAGCTTCCAAAAAGTCCCTCCATGACAGCATCGAAGGCACAACCTGACTGTGGGGCACTGATTCCTACTAATGAAGTGCATCCTCTTGTAGCAAACTAACGCATACTCCAACTTCTCCTCGTCAAAGCACTTCAACTGATTTAGGACTCTCTAGTTCCTCTTAAACCATGCTTCAGCCTCTTCAGGATCTGTAGTCCCATTGAAATCTACAGCTCCATACTTGCGGAGCTTATCATACTGTCCACTCCTCTCCACTAGAGCTGGCATTAGAACTTATGACCCTTGGCCCATGGCATATGTGAAAGCCCAGGTAAAAGCCTGAAAGAACTGCAGGTCCAAAGAGGGCATAGGAGGAGGAGGTGGTGGCACTTCAGGCTGCACAGGTGCCTCATAATCAGTGGTAGGGTGTGTCCCAACATCTTGCGGGACATGGGATTCATCCGTACTCCCTTGGCGAGAGCCAGATCAAGTCAGAACTCCTCGAGTTCTTCTTCGAAGCGGCATTTATCACTCCTTGAATATAAGATCAGTGAAAACCCTTAGTTTATGAAAAACTATTTCAAATTATATTAAAACAATTTAAAAGCCATGTACTTTGCTTACACAAATTAATGCATGTTCATTTCATGCCTTAGACTACCCACCAAATACCTAGGATACTCCTAAACCTAGTCGCTCTGATACCATAAGTGTTGGACACCCCGCCCTTGTAAGTCACAAGCCCGACGTCCTAAGTAACATCTGGACACATATCCCGCAAGGGTGACGTGTCCCCACCAGGACAACCTACTTTTACTATAATCGAACAAAAGTCAACCTGAAACATTTTACACCAGCCTTGGGACAATTCGCAAGACGGTCATTAGGGATATAAGGTTAAGATTCCTTTAGGACAATTTCAAAGGTGGCTTAGAGACCTATAACTTTGAGGAAGACCTAAGGTCGGATTCAATCTTTTGAAGGGGTCGAAAAATGGGATGGAAGATAGGGGAAGCAAAAAGGCAGAAAAAGCGAAAAAGTAAAAGAAGTAAAAAGGCAAAAGGAACGAAAAGGCAGAAGAAGCGAAAAGACAGAAGGAACAAAAAGACAGAAGAAGCAAAAAGGCAAGAGTAACTAAAAGGTAGAAGAAGCGAAAAGGTAGAAGGAACAAAAAGGCAGAAGAAGCGAAAAGGCAGAAGGAACAAAAAGACAGAAGAAGACACGTCAGCAAAACACAGAAGAAGCAAAAACTAAAAAAAACGGAAACTAAGAAGCAAAAACACAGAAGAAGATGACATCATCAATGATGTCATCACAAAAGAAACAAAACACAGAAGAAGCGAAAACTAAAAAGAAGTGAAAACTAAGAAGAAGCAAAAACACAGACGAAGATAACATCATCAATGACATTATCACAAAAGAAGCAAAACATAGAAGAAACGGAAACTAAGAAGAAACAAAAACACAGAAGAAGATGACGTCATCACAGAAAAAGCAAAACACGGAAGAAGTGAAAACTAAGAAGAAGTAGAAACTAAAAAGAAGTAAAAACACATAAGAAGATGATGTCATCACAAAAGAAGCAAAACACAGAAGAAGTGAAAACAAAAGGAAACACAAGAGCAGAAGACACAACTCTTCTCTTGCATCTCTTCCTTTAAAAGGATCATAACTCCCAGTGCAGGCATCCAAAATTTTTATTCTAAAAATCGCTTGGAAAAAGAAAAAGAAGACTTACTACTTACTACATAATACATTTGCCTAAATCAACTTAGATTATTCCCTGAAGTCAGAAAACAAGATTATTTCTTTACGAAACTTAAAGAAAATTTCAATGACCAACCTTGGTCAGTCATGAGTAAATCTGCAAACATATTCCATTCGTATCAAAAGATAAATGTTTTACAAAGCTTTAGTGGGCATTTCAAGCCACAATTACAATCAATACATCAAAAGTCCCAAAATACAAAAGATATATGATCTGCTTAAAATGCAACTAAAGCCTTGCTTTACAAACTTGTTTCAAATACAAAATAATCAAAACTAGGAGTGCTACCTTGCCCTTCCTAACCTACCCGAATCCTGCTCATCACTTGAATGTGTGGGAGGAGATTGGGGGTGAGCTTAAAACCCGTGGGTAACAATCTTATAATCGGTAACAAGCAAAAACCTTTTGAAATAATCATCTTCATTGTAAAAACTCACACCAATGCAGAACATAGACACATCACTACTGTCAACATATCATGAACACATAAAACACATCAAATTGGTTTAGGTGGATCCAAAACAAAACGTATTCCGCATTTTCACATAATAGTCTTACGTAGCCGTGAACTTATGGGAGTCCATGAAGGAGCTCCATGTCACTAGTGGGTAGGCAGGAGAAACCTTTAGACAAGTGCACTTGACATACTTAGGGGATCACTACAAACCCACATAACATATTATTTAATGATTTATAAACTTGTTGCCCTAATAGGCACTATATTAGAAACTTGGTTTTTCATGACATGATATCTTTTCAAAAACCTTTCATTTTTCAATTACAAAATTTATGCACAGATTATGCAGCACCATCTCAAAACATTTAATGAACAATTAAATGCACATATGGAAGTAGTTGAAAACACTCGTTTCACTTTTCTTGAAAGAAAACATTTATGGCTTATTAGTCAATTATAAGAATGTAACCCACCTTGAATTTCTTGTTGGTAAACTGCTCAAACGTGCCTCTCCTCCTGCTCCTTTGGTTCTTCTTGGTTCCCTTTTTTAACATCATAAAGAAAAATCTCCAAATTAATAAACATTTCCATATGAGAACCCAAAGACAACTAACGTATAGATTGATCCTAGGACTCTTAAGCCCATGCATTTTCTAAGCTCTTGAAACCAGAACCCCTTCAAAAAATTTGAAGCCTTAAGTGCTCTTACCTCAATCTTCTCCAAATGAAGAAATGCTTGATTTAAAAGGAGGCTCTTATCTTCCTCTATATTTTTCCCTTCTCGATCACTCTCTAAATCCCCTTTGAAGTTTGAGAAAAATCAAGACCTAGCTCAAAACTCTTTTCTCCCTCAAAACCCACGACACTCTCTCTACCTTCTTTCTTACTTTTGTGCTTTCTCTATTCTGTTCTTCCTCAACACGTTTTTGGCTCTTAAAATGCAAGCCAATAAATTCCTTTTCCCATTTTGCCCCTCCTTCCTTAAAGCCTTCCCACTTAAGGGATCTCCCCAAAATACCCTTTATGCAACTTATCACTTTAATCCAATTCACCTATGTAACATAATCTCATTAACATAAACAGGCTACTTAATTCCAACTTACACTAATCTAGCAAGATCCCAAAATTAACCTAATCATGCTCATTTATCAAGAAAAAAAATTTGGAGCCAACAGCAGTAGGTTAGAGCTATTTCGAGACAGCTCCATATAAGGCAATTGCTTAATTAATTGCTTGGTTTTCTCCAAATGGCAAAATAGAACTTCAAGTTCGTGGTTAGGCACTAATGTTTCTGTAATTGATTACCACTATAGCATATCTCCCATCTCCAAATTGTCTCAAGTTCATCTCTTCCATTTAGTGATGAATTTTCCTACACCCAAGTGTTAATAAAATCTACAAAAACAACAAGTTGTTCATCGTCTAGATATTTCATGGCATTGTATATTTTAAATTTAATCAATTTCACCATCAAATTCCATAGTCAATGATCCATCATTAACATCAATTTTTGTTATAGTAGTTTTCAAGAACGACCTTCAAAATAAAATTGGAGTTAAAGAAGATATATCACCACTCGCCATCTGCAAAATATAGAAATCATTTGGAAAAAGCATTTCACCCACTTGAACTAAGATATCCTCTAACACACCCTTTGGATAAGCAATTGAATGATCTGTTAATTGAATCACTACATTAGTTTCTTTAAGAGGCCTCATGTTTAAGGACTTGTAAATATCATAAGGCGTGACATATGGATGCATCCAAATCTACACATCTTTTTCCATTCTCAAATCACCAATTTTACAGGGAATAGTGAACATACTTGGGTCTTAACATTTAGGTGGTAGTTTTTTCTTCTATAGTGTGGCTGAAACATTCTCTCCCAATTGCACTTTCTCAATAAATTTCAATTTTTTCATTTAAAGTGCAGAGGTCCTTAAGAAATTTAGCATATCGAGGGATTTGTTTAATAGCATCAAGCAAAGAAATATTTACCTGGACTTTTTTTAAAGTCTCCCATATCTCTTTCTCTTGCTTCTCTTTCATGCCTTGGTGAATCGACTTGGAAAAGGGGTTGTACAACAAAATTCTGCAGACTTAAATGCATCTTTTTGGCTAATTAGGTACTTCCTTTGTTGCTTGTTCTTCGATTTCCCTCTTTGAGATTTTTGGAGATGGTGAAGTAAATCACACGTTAATATATTGAACAATAATATGATCAAGATACACAAGAAGGGGGGGTTGAATTGTGATAAACTTTTCGTTAACCC
>JANZLD010000006.1:26920562-26930706 GCA_026413575.1 Erythroxylum carthagenense | reverse complement strand
TTGAGGGGTCGCGAGTTCGATTCCCAAAGAGGACAATACTGATTAAGGTTGGATGTCGCGGTATAACCCGTAAACACACATCGGGGTATAACCCCCAAACACCTACGGGTGGGGTGTGGGGTCCAACATATAACAAAAAATAACTTCAATCATTATCCGCATTTTTCATAACATTTCATGCTTAGCATTCCTATATGTCCCAACAGATACTAACCATGCTTTGATACCACCTAAATGTATCGCCTCCTTATCGTAGGGTACCCACTGGAACACCCAGAGGTGAATCTGGCACATATCCTACGATAAGAGCGAGCTACGACCAATCACTACACTCATTTCACATTGCATCGCATCATTTGTCACTTATTAAACATCAATGAAAAATCACAAAATTTTGAAACAAACTTTTTTCTCATTTCATTTCTCAAACCAAAAGTTTACATGGTGTCTTTCAAACTTTTCTCGATGTACATTAACAAAACCTAGTACAAAAGTACTATATGAAAGAGGAAAATATATCAAATCTATCTAATCCATCCAAAAATCTCAGCTGACCGACCTTTGAGTTATGACTTCTCTTGTTAAAACACAATCCACACGACAGTAGAGCCTCTTGTAGTTAGGGTCGTCTCTCGGTCATAAAAAAACAACGTTGCAATTTTGGTGAGTTTTGCGAACTCAACGAGGTAACCATCATCGATGGTTCACTCAATTTATGCAACACACTAATTCACATAACAATTATTTCACAACTTTGCAATTTACATAAGTATCACATTTTCACTTAAGCAGAAGCAAATTATGCATTTCAATCAATCAAACATACATAACCAAATGCATATGAAATGATCATGAGACTCTTTTCCAATTGTTACGTTGTTGTAATCGAGTGCCTGAATTGTCCCGAATCTATTTTAGATACTGGGCTTGTTAATATCTGTCCTTTATCCGATGAGGATACAGGGCTCATTACACATTGAGCCTGAGGCTCTGAAACACTTTTGAGCTCGAGGCTCATTTCTACACATTGAGTTTTAAACTCTGATGGTTGACTACTCTAGTCACAACTTCCATTATCTGATTATGCATTCATGAATGGAATGCATGTACCACAATTAATCACATTGTAAAGTATGTAGGTCTTCACATTCACATTTAAGCCGCACTTCAGTATACAGTCCACATTTCACAGTCATCGAACCTTTTGTCTAGAATCCGCAATCAATCACATTCATTTTTCATTCAAAATATAATCTAACAAATAAATAATTAAGTGAGACTATCTTAGTTACTCAAAAGTTTCTCCTGAAGCTAATGCCTGGAAGATTCAGCAACGTCTGGAGGTTGATGTTCCAGTTGCTCCTCTATAAAAAATAATATACATAATATCACAATCTCTTCAATCATAAGTATCCAATGATGCACATGTATGAAATAACTTATATACCATGCATGTTCATGACAATCCTGGGGTATTTTTCATCAATATCATCACAAAATTGGTCTCATATCAAAACTCGTCTAATTATGATTCGTACCTAGGTTTAGGCCTCACTAAAACTATCACACTTCATTTATCATTTGGAATCCTATAGATCCAGATATAATCAAAACATTGAAGTATGTTTAGTGGAATAATCCCAGTTCATATAATGTAAGAGTACACTCACTGTACCTGTTTCACATTTCTCACTCAATCTTTCTTAATTCATTTCAGATGGCTTGATTTTTGGGTGGAGATGTAGGGTAATGTCTTACGAGTCCAATGGTTCAAGGATCAATTCATTTTGAATCCTATAGAAGAAGTTATGGCCAGGTGAAGAAAGATAGAAGAAGCAAAAACCTAGAAGAAGCAAAACATAGAAGAAACAAAACCCAGAAGAAACAAAACCTAGAAGGAATAAAACCCAGAAGAAGACACGTCAGCTAAACACAGAAGAAGATGCGTCGGCAAAACACAGGAGAAGTAAAACCTAGAAGGAACAAAACCTAAAAAAAACACGTCAGCAAAACACAGAAGAAGACGTTTCAGCAAAACACGGAAGAAGTAAAACCCAGAAGGAACAAAACCCAGAAGAAGACACGTCAGCAACATATAAAAGAAGACGCTTCAGCAAAATACAGAAGAAGTAAAACCTAAAAGGAACAAAACCCAGAAGAAGACATGTCAGCAAAACACAGAAGAAGACGCATCAGCAAAACATAGAAGAAGTAAAACACAGAAGGAACAAAATCCAGAGGAAGACATGTTAGTAAAACACAGAAGAAGATGCATCAACAAAACACAGTAGAAGTAAAACCCAGAAGAAGACACGTCAACAAAACACAGAAGAAGATGCGTCAGCAAAATACAAAAGAAGTAAGACCCAGAAGGAACAAAACACAAAAGTAATAAAACACAGAAGGAAGAAAACTCAGAAGAAGCGAAACTCAGAAGGAACAAAACACAGAAGGAGTTCATGAACAGTAACATAGAAGAAGTTCATGAATAGTAACACAGAAGACTTTTATGAATAGTAACACAGAAGAAGTTCATGAACAGTAACACAGAAGAAGTCCATGAACAGTAACACAGAAGAAGTTCATGAACAGTAACTCCGAAGGAGTTCATGAATAGTAACACAGAAGGAGTTCATGAATAGTAACACAGAAGGAGTTCATGAATAGTAAAACAGAAGAAGTTCATGGACAGTAACACAGAAGAAGCAAAACTCAGAAGGAACAAAACACAGAAGAAGATGACGTCATCACAGAAGAAGATGACGTCATCATAGAAGAAGATGACGTCATCACAAAAGAAGCAAAAAGACAGAAGAAGTAAATTTCACTTTTGAACATCTTTCCTTATAAGGACCCTGACTTTCAGCTCAGATGTCTATAGTTTTCATACTATATACTATTGGAAAGATAAAAGAAAGGACTATAACTTTTATAAAGGCCATTTTGACGAATCTATCTAGATTGGTACAGAAGTTTTACTGAAATTTCAGATCAAGTTTTTGCTATCTCAACTCCAGCATCACTTTTTCTTCACCTAATCATTAATCTTTCACAAACTAAAATTAACACTATATCCAAATTTTATTTCCTCCCAACCACCAAGTATTTATGAATATACACTTAAATGTCACTTTCCATGCAGATGATAGTAACTCCTTAACTTTCTTTCATAAATCACCAACTTTAAAGGATTTATTCACTATTTACCTTTTGAAAACTCCAAAATGTTCAAGTCTTAAACTTCGTGCAATTTACATAATTCACCGTGTACAATGACCAGCTTCTAGCTTTTCTTAGGGTAGAAGACAAAAATAGCAAGGTGGGTTTGGTGTAGGAAAGAAAAAATAGAGAAATCTCTTAGAAGGGATTAGATGGAAAACTCTGTGTGTGGGAAGAAAACTTGAAGAAGATGAGAATGAAGAATGAACTTAGACATATAACTTAACTTTTCAACTCTCAGAGAACAATAACCTACTTCTAGCAAAAGTACACAGCCTAAGTGAAACTTGTCACTTTTCTCACATCTAAGCTCTAACTTAGTTTCTTTTGAAACTAACTCCCTTAACTCTCATCTTTACAATTCAATTATTTCCAAATCTTCATTTGATGTCTTTTTCCTATTTTTGATAGTTTTCTGAAATTTATGCCTAAATTCACCAAAATTTACAATTGCAATATTCTTACTAACTAATAGAATTTTCCATATAGATAAAATTCAAAATTTTCGAAACACTTAAAAATCACAACACAATCAAATTATACCCGGAATTATTCATGAATGCATGTACAATCATTTTCATGTGCTACAACTTCACTATTCATATGTATGTATATGACTTAATATGCATGAACAATTAAATGCATTTCTAACTCCCATTAATCACTCACATTTACCATTTAAACCTTCCCACAAGAATGGGATGTTACACATTTAGCTCCAAGGTATGTAGAGCTTTTCAGGCCACCAATTGCTTGCTGCAATATCCTCTACAAAACCTTTAATAAGTTACTTGCAAGTAAATTGAAGAGGAGTATGAGAAACATCATAAATCTAGCCCAGAATGCTTTCATTGGAGGGAGAAAAATAGGCACAAACATTTTTCTTTGCCAAGGGATTCTTAAATGAAACAATACTAAGTCAAAAGTGAATAATTACACAATAAAGATAGATTTGGAGAAGGCATATGACTCGATCAATTGGAGTTTCATGTTTAGCATCTTAAAGTTAGCAGGATATCCTCCTTTGTTTAGGAAATAGATAGAAGAATGTGTGACTTCTGTATCCCTTGCTATTTTGGTGAATAGAGAACCTACAAGGCTAATCAAAGCTAAAAGAGGGCATAGGCAAAGGAATCCACTATCCCCTTACTTATTTTTGATATGTATGGAGGCACTCCCCATAATAATTGCAAGGAATGTTAAAAATAGCCCAAGATTTCAATACCATCTCAAATTTAAAGGTAACAATATAAAAAACCTTGCTTATACGGATGAATTGTTATTATTTTATAGGGCTGAAAAACAATGAATAGAACGTCTTTTGCAATTAATGGAGGATTTCAAGACAGTGTTTGGATTGAAAACAAATCCAACTAAAAGTTGTTTTTACCTGTCTTTAAATTTTGGAATTGAATGTGCTACTCAAGCATTGAGGAAAGAAATGAAGCAAGGAAACATTCCAATTTAGTACTTTGGAGTGCCTATATCTCAAAAAACAAAAAAAAAGCATTGTACTGCAAATCTCTTATCAACATAATTAAAAAAAGAATCAATCATTGGTGCAATAAACACTTCAATATTGTGGAAGGCTACAGCTAATATAGACCATTCTGAGCAAGCAAGCAAATTATTGGATCAATAACTTCTCTCTCCTAAAGAGTGTGCTAAGGAGATTAACAGGAAGTTGAAAGACTTTTTATGGGAGGGAGTAGAACATAATAGTAACAACATTCGAGCCATGTCTTTACCTATGCGGGGATGAATTTATTGTACTTTGTGTATATTTTAGGAATATGGCTGTATTATATTGCCCAATCGAATCACGAGTTGTTTTAGTTTCTTAACTTGTGCTGCAGTTTTCAATTCATTTTGTTTCTTTATAGTGGTACGGATCACTTATACCGTGCATGTAATTTGTGACTGCAATACTTCCGAGAGTCCTGGATTTACACGACTAAAGAGTCTCACGTTGTGAAAGGAAGCCATCAAAGTTCATCGCAGCACAGATGTACGTACAAACTACATTCGTGAAATTTCTTTTCTGGTACCTCGGATTAAGTTATTTTGATGTCTTGGTGTAAGATTAAAATGCACATTGAGCATTATGAACTTGAGATGATTGAACAGCCATTGAAGGAGAATACATGCTTTGCAAATTTTGAAATTGGTTATACCATACAAAAAAAGAAGAACAGGATATTTAGAGATAGATCTGGTGGCAAATCTCTAATGAATGATTACGAACGTATTAGAATATCTTAGATTTCTTAATAACCAAGAATTTCAGTATGACATGCGAGTTTCAGCCCTTTCTGCTTAACATGCGCAAGCATTAATTGAATGAAACAAGTTACAGGAAGAAGAGCAAGTTTTACAGTTTTAACGTACAGCGAGAGTTGCATAGGACTCATTTTAAGCACGCAAGATGACAGTGTCAAACTTTCCTTGGGCTGCTCCACTCGGGAAAGACTTCACTATATGTTATCTAACAATTTCACACATGAAACTTATATTAAGATGTGTCTAATAAACACATTATCATGGAGTAAACATGGGAGGGCTATATTTATACAATACTAGCTAGCAAGTATTAATCTATATGAAAAGGAGAGGGATTACAATCCCTGGGCTTGCTAAGGGACGGAAAGACATATCGACTTGCTTGCTTCAAATTCCTGCAAAAGATGGCTAAAACTCTGCGTTTGATGCCTCCTCTAGCAGGCGGTGCTATGCATATACTTGAGCAACTCTTTGCAATTATTGCTCTTTGAGACTTGGCTTTCATCCCTAAGACTTTCAACGTCTTCTTATCCATTTTCTCACCAATTAAGAGTGTATGCATGTACTGAGGCATTGCATGGGCACGTAGTGAGTTCACCAAAACCTTATATAAAGTAACATTTCTTATGTACGAAACAAGTGTGGGTAAGGAACCTTCCTGCGTACATCCACAACTGAAAATCATGCCAAAAAAACGGCAATTGGAGGATACTTCCTCCAGCTTCTAAATATTTTACTCCAAGCAAGGAACTGGGAAATTCTTAAAGTCCCATTTTGCCAACAGGCAGCTTTAAATTTAAGCATTTCAGCCGTAGCTTTAAGAATAAGACACTCCTGCAAGTGAGGAATAACATTCTGAAATAAGAAAGAATAAATATCGTTGTCGGTCATCAATATCATTATTATTATTTTTTTAACAACAGAAAAATGACCTATTTAATTTTGCAAATTACCTTGTAAATAATCAACTTTTATAAGAGGAAGCACCAAACTTTTGTTAGCGATTATATATTGGTAAAAAAAAAAATCACTTACTTCTTTTGGAATTGTAAACACATCATTAACGTAACATGTTCATCGTGACATTAATTTTTCTCATAATTTCACCCACCTCATTGTTCGCAACGACAATAATACTAAATTCATCATTACTTTTCAATATCAATGAAATTACTCTCTTGAGGTTTGAATGCCATTAAACAAAAAGAATCAGCTAGTACTTGGAATAATTTATCACTTTCTACTGCTTCATCGTAACTAAGCACAATATAAAAACAGAAACCAATAGAGTTGAAGCTTCCAACATAAGTTGTCAATTGTACCGTGTAACTAGTTGCTCAACAAACAAACTTTTAACTTTTGTTTAGATTACTTTTTTTTAAAACTGCGAAATTTAAATTAAAATACAATTAGTTAAAAGTGTGTAACTTTATAACATGCACTTTTAAAACAAATTAACTAGGTTTAAAAATTTATTAGGTACTACACACATATTTATCTATGTGTATATAGAGTACCAAATGATAAATCATTTAAACAAAATCTTTTAAAAGCATACAATTGTAAAGTAAACATTGGAACTTTTACAAGGTTAATGTGAAAATTTTGCAAAATGATAATAATTGATAAAAACTTTGAAATTTTAAATAGTTGTTATTTTAACTCTTTAAATTATCATTAAAAACTTAATCTCACGCATTTATAAATTTAACATCTACATAAATCCATATGATTATATATATTTGTAATCCTAATTAGCAAACTCATTTAGAATTGTCCATTTTGTTTTAGTTTTAATGTATATGCATAAATTGATGGCCTTATTTCTTGAGAATTAGGTCAATTATTTTAGTCTTTCAATTTTAATTTTAGCGTTTAGGATTTGAATTCAATTATGGAAGAATGGGATTAAAAAAAAAAACTTAAAATTTGAATTTCTTGGTTTAATACTAAGCTTTGTATTAATAACGCATTACTGTATCTGTAAACATATTGTAAGATTAGTGTTAACATTTAAATAAAAGAAAATACTAAAGAAATGTTGTATGAAAACAAAAGAATATATGTCCTTAAATAGATCACTCTCTACTTGTATGTACATCAAACTTGAAAGTTTATTGTTCATCCTTTTCATCTTTTTTGGAGCTATTGCTTAGCTTTTCCTACACGTATACATTTTTTTTAGCTTTGAATCTTCTAGCTTCCTTATTTTTCTTTTTTTGCTCCCTCTCAACTTTTGTTATATTTTAGGTCCTAAATTCTTGAGTTTTTTTTCCTAGTTCATCCTTCTTTGTTTTTTATCCTTTCCTCTTTTATTAATCACATTAAGTAGGAACTTTCTCACTTAATATAAAAGCAATTTCTTACCATTTACGATATGGATGTCCAAAACTCAAAAGATTTTACTCAACTACTATCATCTGCGTTAGCCCATTTTTCTCAACTAGAACCATATCCTTACAGTAATCAACTTGAGTTTTCCTTCAACTTTCTCCCCTCTTTCTTATTCTAAAGTTCTTCTCACCAGCTCTTCTTGGTTCTCCTAATGCAACTAAAGGCACCTTTAACCTTTACAAATTTTAAGGTACTTCCAAAATTCCTAACTCTTCCTCATCCATGTCTCCAGTTGGTTCTTTAGATAACCCTAAGCCCACTTTAAATGATCATGGTGCTCTTTATATTCAAGTTTCAGCTATACATGGTTTCAAGTGGACATTAATCCTTCCTTGTTCGACTAATTAAAATACTTGCTTTCTAGTGGAGGTTCTAAAAGTTAAAGCCTCAAAATGGTCCTCTATATTGGTTAGTTTTTTTTAATGAAAAGTAATTATTGAATTCCTTACTAGAATGATAGAGTCATTACAATGACAATAAATCCAACTAACTACACTTTACATATTAACCAAAAGAATACTTAAAGAGTATCAGTTGTGGATTATAAGTTTAATCTCATTTTCAGCCTTATTGTGATCAATTCTTTGTATGAGCTTGTCAAAGCAATAAGTCTGATTCTAGACATGTACCCTTTCAAGTTATATTTTAAGACATCCTTAGCATCGCCAAACAATTTAGTATTCCTCATTCTCCAAATCTAGTGAACCAGCATAACAAAACCATTTTTGAACATCTTGTCATCTCCTTCCGATTTGAATTTCAACTTAATGGCTCACCTAAATGTGTCTATCCAAGTCTAGTTATTCTCAGTTAGGTTAAACATTAGGAGAATTATCACCACAAATGGCTAATGATATTATATTTAAAGAATAGGTGGTCATGTGTCTCCAATAAATTTCCACATAGTGCACATTTCAAATAAGGGATATGGAATTTTAAGTTGTCTTTTGTCTCTAAACTCTATAAAGTTGCCAACTACAGTATAAAGGAGTGAGTTGGTGTAATTTTTAAGTCCCATATGAATTGTGATATTGAAACTTGTTAAGAGTTTCCAATAATAACCTTTTACAGGAATTTGTTGTGAATAATTTGAATTGGTGGAGCTCCTATTGCATAAAGTCAGGTTGGAGTTGATTAGGGTGATAACTTGGAATATTTTTCCATTATGATACATCCCTTGATGAATGAAAAGGCCATATCTAATTTCCATTTTGAATAGGCATTTGAACCTTAGCATTGACAAGTACAGATCCTCTTTAACTTTGGAAGTATGTAGTAAGAGATAATAGCCTTAGTGTATGCCAATTATCATACCAGAATGTTATATTGCTGCCATTTCCAATAATAAACTTGACATAAGAATGCATAAGTTGTCTAGTATTTAAGATTTACTGATGTGCATAGGATTGAGTTTGTTTACAATTTATAGTCCATATACTCTCTTGTTTGAAGCGATATATAGTAATCCATTTCACCTATTTTCTTTTTCCACACAGAGAATCTCCAAAGACTCTTATCCATTAATGCTTTAGCGATTTTAGTTGCAAATGCAATTCCAAGGCCTCCATGTTCCTTATGATCATTCCCTACAAAGTCTCTAATCATTCTATCAATTTTCTTTAAGATGCTCCTTGGTAGTGCGAGATAAAAGAGCCAACAGATGAGCAAGATACCAAGGATAAAGATAGCTAACTATAATCTACCTTCATATGAAAGGAACTTATTGCTATATATATCCTCTTCTTAATAGAAGCTATTAGAGACTTGCATTGTATTCCCTTTAGCTTCTTTCTTGAAATGGGACCATTAAGATATATTAGAGGTACTTATAAAATCTTTAGCCTTATATTGGAAGTAAATTATGTAGAGCCCCCTCAATTATGTTTAGAAAAATAAATAGAACTCTTATTTAGATTAAAACTCAATCCTAAATTTTTCTTAAAGATTTGCAGCAATACTACAATTAATACAAGATCATTAACATACAACATTAATAAACCATCAACAAATAATAGTTGTTAGACTTTAAGATTTCCACACCTATGATGGTATTTGAATTATGGAGTTTTAGTAATGTTCAGTGTAGCGCCCCCTCACCGTAGGGTACATATCGGGACGCCCGAAGGTCGCTCCGACATGTATCCCACAATAAAGGTGCTCTACTAGAAAATTTCGCTAAAATCCACATGGCATCGCAATAAAATTTAACCACAATATAACAGAAATCAGTAAATTTAAAATCCAAAATAAT
>JANZLD010000006.1:26907335-26920462 GCA_026413575.1 Erythroxylum carthagenense | reverse complement strand
CGCTCTTAAACTATTTTAAATCAGTCATTCGAGCTCAATTACTCCTAATTTCTCAATCAGTCACAATCTAGTCAATTCAGTCAGTTCTTACTCACAATCAATACCGGAAAACCATGAATGCACGTACCTGTGAATCTCTATAATTAGAGGCCAGTAACAAGCTCAATCAGTGAATGCAATGAAACCTATTAGTCTGTCCCAAATTACCAAAATACCCATGCTAACAGTAACGGGATGTTACATTCAGACTAGTGATCCTACGTAATACCTCCATAATGATTACAAAGAGATAAGGTGACAATGGATCTTTTTATGTTAGGCCTTTTGAGGCTTTACAAAGTACCGATGGCTCCCTATTAATTATCATTATAAAAAAGACTGTGGAAATGAAAACATAAATCCATTTAATGAATCTGTTATGGTGACCAAAGGCTTGAAGAGCATAAATGACACATTTATAGCCCACTATATCAAAAACTTTAGTAAAATCAATTTAGAGAGCACGACTATTAATATGCAACTTATTATTGCAATCTCTGAAGAGTTCTTAGGCAAGCATTATATTATCACCCATCTTTTTTCCAGGTATATATAGCTCATTGGCTTACTTTTATAGTAATTTTGAGATAGTCTTGTATATCTCATTACAATGGACAATAGGTCTATAGTCATTGAGGCTTACTATATTAAAGACTTTTGAAATCAAGCAAATAGGTTTTATTAAGTTCAATGAGTAACTTATCACTCCTAAAGAATTCTTACACTACTCGCACAATCCTAGGACTAGTTAGATCCCATTTATTTTGAAAAATCTCATATTGAAGCCATTTGGCTCAAGAGCATTGTTTAGATGAAAGGAGAATAATAGTATGTTGACTTCCTCACTAGTAACTTCCTTAAACAATGATTCAAGATGAGTATGCTTTATAAAGCCTTACATAGTTCCTAGCAGATCGTCAGGGAATTCTAGGGTGCAGATCATCAGGGAATTCTAAGGTGTTGTAACAAGTACAAGTGATTCCTAAGAAGTGATTCCTAGCCAGTTCCTAAAGCTTGGTCTATTCTCGAGCTAGATTTCTACGAGGACCAATTAGTGGTAAAATTTTCTTCCTATTTTTCCTCCCTTGAATAACACTATAGAGATATTTGGTATTTCTATCCCCCCTTATAAGTTCACTATATTATGGATTTATGCTTTAATTAGGAGTTATAAGTTTCTAGAACCTTAAGGTACTTTTTTAGTTCAACAGTTTCTATTTCCCTCATATTTGTATACCCTTGTGAGTTAGACAAAGCCCTTTAAGCTTTCATTAGATTTTTTAGTGCTAGCTTTTTTTCTTGTAGAATTAGATCAACATTATTTCTTATTACGAAAACACATTCTTCTTAAATGGAAAGCATTTGCATACACTAATAAACTTTAGAACAATAATAAGTTCTCTTCATAACCGTAGAAATCATTGAGTTGAGTTAGGGATGCTTAAGAAGTGAATTGAAGATTCTAAATAGGGATCTCGTCTTTAATGGATTAATGTGAATGTTAGTGGTAATAGGGGTACGATCTGAGCAGAGTGGTAGTTTAAATGTGGCTGATTTGTGCTTAAATGTTGATTCATTTAATCTACTACACTTAGAGATTAATGCCTTCAAAATTCTTACTCACTTTATCTCATATTTGATTTTAGATACATTTCAAAAATAAAGGAGCTAAAGTGACCTGAAAGCACATTCATTGAGCCATCTTCTCAATGTTCATACTCTATTGATTCATAAAGAAAGAAGAAGAAGAGGATTAAAAGAAGAAGAGACAAGATAGAGTGTGAAAGTGAAGAATAAAGCAAGAAGTAGCTCACAACTAGCTTGTGAAGTTGCATAGTTGTAAGCAATCTCACGACCGTGCAACCAATTGCATGTCTCACGCCCATGCAGGGGTGTCTTATAGGTATGAGACACCACTCACACCCATGAGGGTCCATGCACTACCGTGAGATGTGCGACTTATCCCTAGGTTTTACTATAAAAAGGAATAAGTTCTGACAATGGATAGGGAAACAGTGGACATAAATGAAAACACCTCCATTCTTCACCATTTCTCTTTAGTTTTCAACAAGGATGGAGGCAACAGAGGCTACTCCTTGGAGATTAATGGAGAAGATGGAAGGATAACTTCCCGATACTGGTTCGAAGGTGAAATCGATGCCTAGGATGTACGGTTAAGCTTATCATATCTTTGTTTAATGATGGATCTCTCTCTTGGAATTGTTTAAGTTATCCTTTGCTTAATCAATTTGGGTATTCATGTATGGATAATCATACTCTCATTATTGTTAGATTGTTTATATTGTAAACCCATTATTAGAATCATTAATACAATTCGTAATCGTTATATTTGGATTCTGGAATACTCAATATAATCCATAATTATTATGTTAAGATTCATTTGTGGCAACTAATGGTTTTAAAACATTAGGGATAAGTTAACCTAGGTTAAATGACCCAAGCTTATGTGGTTATTGCTTAGATTGTTCTATTTTCTTTTTTGTAATGCGGCTACCCAATTAAATCTAGAGAGTGTATTCTAAGTTACTCAGTAGTTAAGTTTAATTAATGATTGTATATTAATTAAACAAAGCCTAAGGAAAAATAAGGATTAAAACAACTTGTTGTTAGCCTTGGACCGATAGTTCTAGGAGAGATGTGAAAGCATTATAAAAATGAAAGATGCTTAATCATGTGTAGGTCGAGATTGATCCTAGAATTGAATTTCATACATATTCATCACTTTTATTGTTTTCGACTATTTTTTATAATATGTTCTTGTTAGTTTAAGTTTACTTTACTTTCTCAATTGCTCAAACTCAAAACCCTCTTTTTATTTCCATTACATCGATTATTTTCATTACGAGAATTAACAGAACATTTCTTGTGGATATGATCCCGACTCACCATAACTACAAATTTATAGTGAGTAGACTTAGGTAAATTTTGTAATGCACTCAACACGTGCTATTAGTGGAAAAGATCTTATTCAAGTTTTTAAGCCATAAATTGTTTATTAAGCACCTGTCAGGTTTTCTATGAAGGAATCACTCCCTATTTTGATGGTTACTCCAAGTAAAAACAGGTTTTATAGTATCTAAGATCTACCAAACCCTGGAAAGAAGTAAGACTACTAGTTCTCTTACATTAAAGTGTAAAGTGTCTTTACCACCATTTGATATAGAGTGTGAAATCATGCAATTCAAATCTCCAGCAATCATCCACGGTAAAACAATAATGGCACCTATCTTCTTTAATTTCCTCTATAAGCTAGCTCTCTGATATTCCTAATTAGTATTATAGATCACACTGATGGATAATAGACTCTTACTAGCCTTTAAAGTGAATTCACAATGAATAAGATAATTAGAGGAAAACTAAATGGACAAATGCAAGTCTAGTAACAAAAGAGACAATGACTCTTCCGTCAGGATGCTTTGAATGCTTACTTATAAAGGTCTAGTCTACAAGCAAAAATTTCACGCTTTAAGGAAATTCTCTTCCTTTATTTTGGTCTCTATCAGAACAAAAAAATAAGGTTTTCTAGCTACCAAAAAGTCCTTTAGATCTAGTTATTTATTTGGAAAATTAAGTTCCATAGGAGTTTTTGGATTTGATTTTCCTTCTCCTTAATTTACGATTGCTAGATCCTAGTTCCATCCATTCCTCAAGATGACGCTTTGCCTTAGGGTCATACCCATCCCTTTCAGTTTTAGCTATCAAGTTCTCTATAGGCTTCTTATTACTATTTTATGCTGGAAAGGGTTGAGTTACCTCATTCCTTATAAGGTCCTTATTAGCTAGAGTATTCTCATTCCTTACAAATTTCTCAGCAAGTGATTTATGAGACAAGGCCTTCTCTAAAGTGGTTTTATTACTTAAAGAAGATGGCTTTTCTATTATGAACTATTCAGAATTACCAACATTGCTAATAAGAGCCATGCCAGTAACATTAAAGTTATTCTAAGCTAGCTAAATGTTGTCCTTCACACTTGAGTTCTCCTTTTTGACTTCAGTTTTCTTAGTTATTTGGACCTTGATGGTGTCTTTTAGTTAAGGCCTCTAAGGATTTGACAACCTTACCATGTCCTTAACCAAGTTTCCATTTCCATTGAGTTTCATTATAGGTAAGTTTTTAAGCAACTCCCTATTTGTATCTACCTCAATATATACTTTTGCAAATCCCACCCTTTTGAGGTTTGTTGTATTATCATATAAAGGAAGTGGAGTACTTAGAGATTTTGCAATATAACTTATATTAGCTAGTCTTTTTAGATAAAAACCTATCTTTTCTAACTATGAACATGTGGACTTCAAGATAGTGGAAAAAAGTTGGAGTAAATTAGGTTCACTGTTCATTTTTAAATTCACCTTTAAGACTAACATAAATAAAGCCCTTAAAGCAGGCCCCTGGCATATTAATAATAAACAAATTTTCTTGTAAATGTGTTGACTTGGCTTAGAAATAAACTCAAGATGAAGCATGTACTAATATGGACTAATTTTTATATTATACCTCTAGAATATTGTCCAATAATGTGCATGAAATATGTATATTTTAAGTATTTTTCTTAATTTCAATGCTAAAATATCTTATTTTGCTTAGTTTTCAACAAATTGTGCAAATTGGACATTAAAAATGGTATTATTTGAGAATTAAAGGAAATTTTAATTAAAAATTAAATAAATTCATAATTTTTAGAGCAACATGATCTAGCTATACCCATGTGTTAGCCCATACCTTAGAAGGATTAGTGTAGCAAGTGACATGGCCTGAGTTATGATAGTGTTAGAGATTATATAAAAGTAAGAAAGGAAACAATAAGGTCTTTAATTAAAGGACATAGTAGCATCAGAGGTTGTGTATTTATATTTAAGAAGGTAATGAGATCCATGATTTAGAGACACAGTCATATTAGAGACCATGTTTATTATTTAAATAAATTAGTAAGACCTATAGTCTTGGCCAGGATACATGGGAAGATTGTGACCTAGGCAAATTTAAATGTATTTAAGTGTACACACCCTAATTTTATAAGACTTTATCTATCTTTTGGACAAAACACATATAAGAAACATCTTTTTCTCTTTAAAAGTTAAGGCTAGTCTTCATAAGGCTTCTCCATCTCTTGAACAATTGATTTTAAGATACTTTAATCACAGAATTTAAATCCAAACATCATCTTAACATATTAACATATCGAGGGAATTAGGGAATTCATCTACATTTATCTTTACCATGAATTCTCTACTTTTATCTTTTGGTTATGTTATTTTAAATATATTTTATAGCTAAATAATTATTCTATGTTTATATAAAAATTTCCATAGTAGTTATATTTATATAAATTAAATTAATTTAGTTTATGATATTAAATATATTTTTATAAGCAATTTTATTGATCTTAATACTAATTTATTCATATTAGCATCCAAATATGATTTTAATTCACATTTGAATGATTCTAGATAGCCCACTTATAAGCAGATCATGACTTAAACAGATGAGTTAAATAGGGTACTTGATGGAAACCTATATGATCTTCCTATTGTTAAAGTAAACACTTTTATGGGATTAATTCAATGGGTGTTAACATTGATAGAGATACAAATTAATCAATCAAAGAGTAGAAAACTTTTGCTTGAGAGACTATAGTTTTAGTATTTAGAAAGTCATATCGATCTAGAGAGTAAACCTAATCTAGGTTAATTAAATAATAAAGTTAACAGTACTATTAGGAGAAATACTCATCTAGCTATAGCTATTTGATTTAGCATGTTTGATTAATTGTCTTATCATTTATTTTCTTGGTTATTTTAGATATTTATTTTATTTTATTTTATTTTTATTTATTAAAATCCATAAAATTATCTTTCAATTTTTTATCTTTAGACTAGTTGACAGTGTTAGGCCTTTTTATTCACACTACTTTATCGTTGGATCAATACCTTACTTACCATTATAATGCTTGCCAATAATAGGTATACCTTTTTCATTAGTGAGTGATATATTTGTAGTAGAAAAAATTTTAGTAACACTAAAAGAAGAACATTAAGCACACCAAGTTTTTAGCATCATTATCGAGGAACTAACCAATTTTAGAAAATTTATTTACTATTTTTTTTGCCTAATAAGGAGATCAAATGGTATAGTTCTTTTGTTGGTAGCTTGGAGGATTATAAACATGACTAATGCTTTCCAATTGGTTGTTTTTGCATTAATTGTTACTTCCTCCCACCAAAAAGTCTTCTTTTAGTTCAAAATGATCAATATGTAGAATATTTTTCTTGTCTTGTATAGTTGTTTGATTATTCTTTTTCGTTTGATTTTTAATTTCCTTTTATGTGATTTTTATATTTTATTTTATTTTTTGTTTATTTTATTTTACGAGTGATTATAATGTATGATAAGAAGTTTGCAGTTCTTATTTCTTGAAGAATTTATAGACCTTGAGAGAATATTTTATTAAAATGAAAGAGAACATATCAAGTAAGAACTTAGTGATACATTGAAATTACAAATTAAAAAGATCAAAGAAGAAAGTAAAACTGTGATGGAGTATCCTAATTGATCTGTTTTAGGAACACAATTGGACGTTTGAAGGTTGAGGATAAATGCTAACTATTTAATAATTTTTCCTAATGTATCTAGATGCTTAAATTTAATGTATAATTTTTTGAATCACTTGATGAGAATCCCAACGCACACATCGCTAACTTCTTGTAGATATATGACGTATTCAAGATCATTGAGGTAAACGAAGACACCATTAGACTAAGGATATTCTCAGTCACACTAGAGGATGAGGTGAAGCAATGACTAAAGGCATTAATAGACAGACAAATTAAGTTGGGAGAGTCTTATGGAGAAGTTCCTTGCCAAATACTTTTCACTATTTAGGATAACAAAGCTAAGGAATGATGTCTCTCCTTTTTAGTAGTTTAAGAATGATACCATATATGAGGCATATGAAAGATATAAGAATTTGTTATGAATGTGTCCACATCATGACCTTCTAATTTGGATAGAAGTCCAAACGTTTTATAAAGGTGTAGTGAACTCTACAAGGATGATGATAGATTTTACATTGGGTTGAATATTAAAAAATAAGATTTCAAAGGCTTCATTAGAACTAATAGAGGAGATGTCCATGAACAACTATCAGTGGTAGTTAGAAAGGAAGAAAGTTAATAGATATGCTAAGATCTATATTACAAATATCATGGTTATACTAACAACTCAGATAGAGGTTATAGTGAGAAAATTAGACAACTTAATTTATCCATCAAGAATAACTCAAGTTATAAGCTATAAATTTTATAGGTGCAGTCAAACAAGAAATTAAATTTCAAGTTAAGAATCTCATAGTATAATCAATTGAGAAAGTGGATTTTATAGGAAATTTCTAGACGTGGAACAACTCCTATAGTAAGTCGTATAATTCAAGATGGAGAAGTCTTTCTAATTTCTCTTTGAGCAATTAATAAGCTCCAACATTTCTCCCACCATATTTTTAGTAGTTGTGCAAAGTGGTAATTGATTTTAGAAGATATGATGATAGACTTCGTTTAAGAAAATGCTTCTCGATTCTTGATTCTTGAAGTTTTTATAAGGAACCTCAACATATAGATAGGTCAACTAAGGCAATCATAGAGAGACCATAAGGCACCTTGCCTAGTGATACTGTAAGGTTCCAATCAAGCATCTCATATATAATATATATTAAATATACACAGAGAAAAATAAAACGGAACTTTAAAAAATAGATCTACTAATGCATATAGGTATAGAAAACAAAAACATGAAATGTAAGATGTTTACATACCTTTCTGACAATCTCCTTCGTTCTTTAATCTTCTCTACGTTGGGTTATTATAAACCACAACGATCAACATAGACCATCTCTAATGAAAGTCCACATGAAGATAGAAGGATGAAACCTCACTAGGAGATGGCTAGAATTCTTTCTTTGTGCTAGCAAAGATAAGAACTCATGTGAGAGTTAGAGAGAAAAAAAGAGTATGTATATAAGAAAGAACCTTTCTTTCACTTGTGTCTTACATAAAATGCACGAAAATTATCTCTATTTTATGCACCATTTGGCCTTCCATAACTCCCATAACTAATGGAGAGTTATGGGAAGTTAATGGTCATGAATAGTATCCATTAATGGAAGTTATGGGTGAATAACATTTATTAATGGAAGTTTGGGAAGTTAATGGCCAAATTGACAACCAATAACACTTGTTTCTAATCCATTCCATACAACGTTTTCTACCACGATCACATCTCAATACAATCCTGAAACACTTTCTCATATCTGGATCAAGATTCAAGACCATTTTACTTATCCTTTGGATCTCCTATGTGTGTGATCCATTAGATTCCTGGTTATATTGGCTACTTAAATTAACACTTAATTCAAGTAAGTCAAGAGCGGTATCTAGCAACACGTCATGAACCCTAATTGATCGAAAAGTTAGTGGTTTGACTATGAACCTTTCCATACACAATATTGCCATGCAATTCGTCCTTTCACCATTTATACCCCACTTAGTTTAGGGTATGGTCAAAGTGTCAAATCTCACTAGACTGACTACATCACATCTAGTTCGAGTGATATTAGATCTTGTATTGAGGCTCTCATTACTCTATATATCATTGAAGACTCTCTTTATGACATATATCTACTATGGCCAGAGACTCCCAAGTGATGACCTCGACAAGAGGTCGTGGGTATCATCTCTTTCTATCAGGAGTGATGAATCTTTTGTTGGCTACTCAATTACCTCTGACTACCACATATTGTACTTAATCACCACCTTATGAGTAAACCTTGAAAGACACTAATGAATGGAGTCAAAGCACATGATCAATATCCGAGATATCCTTCAGTCAAAGCACAGGATCAGTATCCGAGATATCCTTGAGTACCTCAAGTCAAAGGATATTTGCATCATCGTTATGATGAGACTATCATTGACACTGGAATAGAATATTTATATGATTATCTTGTAGTACGTCAATCCAATGTACTTACTACCTTTAGTAAGCATCCACAAGTTAACTCTAAACAACTCATGTCTACAGCTTATGAGATCTACTGCTTGATCCAATTAAGGAGTATAATATGTGCTAGTCTATCCGGTTTAATGATATCCCATCTTATTAATCCTATGACTAGGGAAAGTTTAGTTATTAATATAATTTCACATAATAGGAATCTCATTATCATGATCTCATCATTATTTCCTGCATGCTATGTTTTGTATCAAGGACTTCATTAAACCAATTTAAGATCAACATCAAATCCATAAATGTATGAACATCGAAATAATGAAAAAATGCCTTTATTAATAATAAAATGATTTGTACAATAAGTGCTAAAGGTGATTGCCTTTAGAGCATTTCTCTAACAAACTCTCACTTGCACTAAAGCCAATTGCCTTGATATCTAATACCATAAGCATGTGCATATGACATAAAACTCTTTTGGAAAAAAGGCTTAGTCATCAGATCAGTTATATTCTAATCGGTGGGAACTCTCTCTATCTTGATATCATTTCTACCAATGATTTCTCTATGGTAGCGCCTAAGTACATATTTGGACTTTTGATGAGACCTAGGTTCCTTTGCTTGCGCTATAACCCCGTTGTTGTTATAATACAATTACACTGGGTTGGCAATACTCGAAACCATACCAAGTTCCATGATGAACTTATTGATCCAAACTGTTTCCTTTATCACTTCTGAAGCTGCAATGTACTCCGCCTCTATCGTCGAATCTGCAGTCGTCTCTTGTTTGGAACTTTTCCAACTGACTGCATCACCATTCAGTGTGAATACATATCCAAACTGGGATCTGGAGTCATCCTTATTGGATTGAAAACTAGCCTCAGTATACCCACTTACCATAAGATCACCTTCTCCATATACCAAGAATACATCTTTAGTTCTTCTCAAGTACTTAAGGATATTTTTGACAGCCACCCAATAACCCTCCCTAGAGTTCGACTGGTATCTACTCGTAACACTTAGAGCATACAATACATCAGGTCTAGCACATAATATAGCATACATAATTGATCCTATAGTCGAAGCATAAGGAATCAAACTCATGCGAGTCCTCTCATCTTGTGTCTTTGGACACATAGATTTAAAGAGTGTAATCCCATGTGCCATGGGAAGACAACCTCTCTTGGACTGCTTCATGCTAAACCTCTACCTTATCTATATATGTGACTAAGAAAGACTAAGCAACCTCGTAGATCTATTTTTATAGATCCTTATCCCCAAAATATAAGTTGCTTCTCTAAGATCTTTCATAGAGAAGTTCTTAGGTAACCAAATTTTGACTGATTGCAAAACTGAGACATCGTTTCCTATTGGCAATATGTCATGTACATATAGTACAAGGAATACGATTGCACTCCCACTAACCTTCTTATACACATATGACTCATCCAAATTTTGAGAGAAACCAAACTCTTTGATTGTCTCATCAAATCAAATATTTGAACTCCTGGATGCTTGCTTCAATCCATAAATGGATTTCTAAAGCTTGCATACCTTTTCTCCATTTATGGATATGAAACCATCAAGTTATGTCATATACACATCCTCGGTTAGGTTTCTACTAAGGAAAGTCATCTTCACATTCATTTCCCATATCTCATAATCGTAATGAGCGACATGGCTAGGAGTGTCCTAATGGATTTAAGCATAGCTACTGGGCTAAATGTTTCATCATAGTCAATACATTGCCTTTGATGATAACCTTTAGCTACAAGCCTAGCTTTATAGGTAACTACATTACTCTTCATGTCAGTTTTCTTCTTGAAAACCCATTTGTACCCTGTGGGTTTTATCGCTTCAGGTAGGTCAACCAAATTTCATACTTGGTTTTCGTACATGGAATCCATTTCGGATTTCATAGCTTGAAGTCACTTGTTGTATTTTGAACTATTTTGAACCTCTTCATACGTAGTAGGCTCACATCTTCTATGGGCAATACGTCGTTAAGTTCACTTATAAGAAATATGTATCTCTCGAAAACATGACGTATCCTACCTGACCTATGAAGTTCTTATGTGTCAGAACATTTAACTATTATTTCATCTTCATGAACAATAGGCTTAGGTCCAGGCAGTTAATCTGCATCTGTTTGAGCATCTTGAACTTCCACAAGTTCAATTTTGCTCCCATTGTCTTCTTTTAGAAGAAACTCTTTCTCTAAAAAGATAACATGTTTTAAAACAAACAACTTTGTTCTGAAACATGGTAGAACTAATATCCTATAGTTTCCTTAGGATATCCTACAAACAGACACTTATTAGATTTAGCTTAAAGCTTATCTGATTGAATTCTCTTCATATAAGTAGGGCAACCCCAAACTTTCATATGAGAAAGATAAGGTTTCTTGTTAGTCCATATCTTATATGGAGTAACATCAACTAACTTGGATGGGACTCTATTTAATTCATAAACAGAAGTTTCGAGTGCATACCCCAAAAGGATTTTGGTAAATCTGATAAAACCATTATAGACCTTACCATATCTAACAAGGTTCAGTTTCTCCTCTCAGCTACACCATTGTGTTGTGGCATGTAAGGTGGAGTCTACTAGAACAATATTCCATTATCCCTAAGATAATCTAGTATTCACCATCTCGATCGAATCGAAGTGATTTAATATTTCTCCCTAGTTATTTCTCAACTTCATTTATGAATTCTTTAAACCTTTCAAAGGCTTCAGACTTGTATCTCTTAAGATTCACATACCCACATCAACAAAGATCATCGATGAATGTAATGAAGTATACGAAACCACCTTTGGCATGTATGGACATTGGACCACATACATCAGTATCTATTAGATCTAAAAGTCATCAAATGCCTTCTTCTACTTTAACAACTCCAGATAGGCCTTACAGTTTCTCTTCTAGTGGCCATCCTTACCACGGTGGAAGCAAGTACCCTTCGAGACAGTCTTCTTTGCTTTCTTGACATCTCCCTTAGGTGTTGTGGACTTCTTCTTGTTTTGGCTCTTTTTCTTCGAACTAAAGGAGTCCACCAACATCATAACCTTGTCTTTGTGGACAGATGACTCAACTGCCTTGAGCATGTTGACTAGCTTGGGAATTATGCTAGATATATTGTTCATCCGATAGTTAAGCACAAATTATGAGTAAATATTAGTTAAATCCATCAGAATTAAGTCAATACTTAATTCATAATCCAAAACAAAACCCAAGGAAGCCAACCGCTCGATGTATCCATTCATCTTCAGTGCATACTGCACTGGAGATGTCCCTCTAACCATCTTGGAGTAGAAAAGCAATCGCAAAGTCTCGAACCTTTCAGACCTTGCTTGCTTATCAAAAAGCTCTTTAAAATGACAGACTATAGTATGAGCATCCATAGCCTCGTGTTGCTTTTGAAGCTCTGGTGACATAATTGCTAGCCTAAAACAACTAACCATCTCACTATCATCGAGATGTTTCCTATATCCCTCTGATCATCATTAGAAGCATTATCAGTAAGGGGCTTGGGAAGTGGTTCTTCCAAAACATAACCAAGCTTCTCATACTTGAGAACTATTTTGAAGTTCCTAAGCTAGTCAAGGAAGTTTAGCTTAGTCAACTTTTTAGCTTCCATCAATGATCTTAGATTCACACTAATACTCATGGTGTTGACTCGAGCAATAGCAACCTTTTTTCAAAGAGAGAAAAATTTGAATGTACTTAAATGCATTTCTATAAGGACTTTAATAACACGCATTATGGCTCTTACTATTTTTCTCAAATTCATTACCCTCAATATAATTCCGAAAGAACTTGTAGAGAAATTCTTCTAGTAGGTCGATATCCAATATCCCTAAGAATGACCTTGGGTTTGCTTAATAAGCTACCTTAGCTAAATCGGTAGGTATTGATCATACCAATTGCTTCTCCAATGCAATTATCGAATTTAGTGCTATCAATTGTTGATGTGTGCATACTTATTGGCCTATCATGTTGGACCCCGAATGTTTCATAGAAGTTAAAACTATTTGAAGGAGAAATTTTGGCAAGTAGTCATGAGTAAAG
>JANZLD010000006.1:26784196-26796090 GCA_026413575.1 Erythroxylum carthagenense | reverse complement strand
ACATATTAGTTATTAAACCAACAATCTATAATTTTATTATAATGACCCATATTTTGCTTTTGAAAAAAAATAAAAATGAGAATTATTAATAATAAGACTAAAATGGTAAATGGCTAACTTTCCGCCTTGCACTGGTGATCTTGTGACGTGGGTGTAGCCTTTGTTACTATCTTTCTTATTGCTTGCTATTATGTGACTTTTATTCAATTGCTTTATGTAATAACTAATAGCCGTTAGAGATAAACTATAGACAATAGTTAATCCTAATTTATGTTAGCCCCAAAATTTGAACTCTAAGACCAGAAGCAATAGAATAACCACGATCTATGTTGGTAGGAGTAAGAAATTACTGACTTAATAATACTAGTTATACATAGGGCTCGGATCTGGGCTTGACAATTTTTGTTGGGACTTAGGAGTAGCCCGAGGTTTGATTAACCCTGAGCTGTTTTTTGCAAAATGATGCTATTTTTATAAAATAATGCTTTTGTTATAACTGTTGAGTTTTGGGCTGATCAGGCTTGTCGAACACTAGCCGGGTTGGAATGGGTTCAAGCCCAAACGTCATCTCTAATTATACCGTTATTTCATAACAAAAAATAAAAAAGATTGGTCAAGAAAATTGTCAGCAAAGAAATATTATCATTTGCCGTTATTTTTTAACCAGTAATCCATTATTCAGGATTTTATCGAATAAATGTTTAATAGCACATAACAATTTATCAATTATGTAATTAAGAGAAATTATCTAACGATTTATCTTTCAAATCTTAGAAAAACATACTGACTTCAGAACTGGAACGTTGAGAAAGCAGACTTTAGGAGCCACCGTCTGTTCCGTGTTGAACGTGCGGAAAACAACATGCTTTGGGTCCATGTCCACTGTCCTACTCCTACAGAGGATTTGAGGGCCTACATATGAGTTGTTTGTTTGAATCTCTGTAAAAGAAAGTGTCGGCGTATCGTATCGTTTCTTATATCCAAGCCCATGCCTAATTCACTAATTCTCTGTCTGCTTGCTTAAAGGCTTTAATTATGGCTAAGATCTTGGACATAACAAAGATTCGAGTGTAACTTGTAATGCCACTAAGCAAGAATATTGAATACATACAATGCAGGCAGATAAGCTGATATTGTAAGATGATTCGCAATTATTACTATCCTGTAATCGAAAACATGTTTTTGAAGCTTGAACTAGTTTCAACGCTTACGACTCCACTGCACTGCTCTATTTGTGGCTTCTGGACTTCCACTTCCTCCTCTCAACTTGACTTTCTGTTCCCTATTCATAAAGCTCACTACTTGCACTTGAAAAGCAAGTCCCACTGAAGCTCCTATCTTCAGGCCTTTTACACACTTGCAAAGCATCGATCCAGCATATATTATTTTTGTATAGCTGTATGCTTTCTTCTATATTTAGATCCAAATAATCAATATATTCCAGCAAGAAAAAGGTATCTTTTATTTCCCATTTTCAGTTTCTTCTTGTCATTTTAGTTGATCTATCCTCTTCTGTCTTTTCCCACTATAGCGAAATATGTTTCCCATCTTGTTCTTGGTGCATGTTGCTCTAATGTTGTGGAAAGCTCTTAGCTTTACTCGGAACTGTTGACTTTCTCTTTCCGCGTCTTTACTTGTAAGCTAGGAGATGAATTCTTTCTTGCTGGTTTGTTCCTGAATGTGACTTAGTTGTTTTAGAATGGTCGCCTTTGGATATATGTGAACTAGTAATTGAGTTCCAAAGCCTGTTCCTTTTTTCCTCTTCACCGCAATTGCATGTATTGTTGGTGTTATTTGTCCCCTTAATAATTGACGTTCAACTTCCTAACTAAACATATATGGAAAAAGACTTGCTTTATTTTTTCCTTTCGTTTTTTCCATTGTTAGGTTAGAAGAACTGTAGTTAGTGTCATCGGATCTTGTTTTCGTTCTTTGATTTAGCACCGGCAAGGGTAAAAGGCATCACTTTCCTTCAAGTGAATGTTCAGCGTCTTCAAATATCTTACTGTAATGGCTTGGTATTGTGGTTTCGAGTATCGTATCATCGGATACTTTTGCTTGCTTCTCTTAACTGCATCGGAATAAAGAAATTTTGTCAATTGGCTAATTTTGGTCAAATTTTTAGGCTTATTTCCTCTTAGTGCCAGCTCTTGAATGTTCAAAGACTCCGGTAGGCATGAAATTATTGTTTAGATCAAGGTTTCTTGCTCATTGTCTGATGCTGTGCTGAAGAAAGGAAACTAAGAGAAGACTATTTGAAACTATCTTGACCTTTTTCATCTCGATTTTATATTCTGCTAGTTTTCAGTTTCATTCAACTTTAAGTCAATTAAGATTTCGTGTTATCATTCTTTCTTAGCTCAAATATCTTGTTGGACCATTAAAATTTTGCTGTTTTTATTCTATCCCTTCCAATCTAGGTATATGTAGCTTGGAACATCTTTACCAAGAAAGATATGGCTATGGGGAGATATTCCCGTGTTGATGGAAGGAAGTCAACGAACTACTGTTCTGCAGTCACCATTGTTGTGTTTGTTGGCCTTTGTATAGTTGGTACTTGGATGCTAATGTCATCTTCTGTAATTCCAAGTCAGAATTCAGACATACCATCCCAAGAAACTGCAAATTCTTCAATGAAAAAGGTTAGTGAAAGAAACTCTAAGCAATTTGAAGACAGGTCAGGTGATTTAGCGGGGTATGCAACCACAGAAACCGAAAGCACGTATGATTCTCAAAATGTAAACCCATCTGATGCCCAAGATGACCAAAATTTAACTGAAAAGGAGACAAAGGGTGCAGTTAAGGATAACAATGATGAAAATATTGCGATAGAGAGCACTCAGAATGGGACTCAGCTGAAGAATGTGGTTGAACAAAACCAGAATGAGAAGACTGTGTATCAAGAGGAATCAAAGGTAGATGATGAAGATGGTGGTGGGGATGGGAAGCCAGAAGATGGAGAATCAAATAAAAATGAGTGGAGGGAATCAGAGGAGAGCTCAGGTGAAATTAAATCTGAGTTGGATGAGGGGAATAGCAAGGTGGAGTCAACAGATGATGTTGAAAATGCGCAGGAAGAAAAAGATGTTAGTCTGGTCGAACAAACTGAAAATGACAATAGCATTGAACTTAAAAAGAAGGATCAGGGTTCTATGAATGTTTTTCCTGCAGGTGCGCAATCAGAACTTCTTAGTGAAACCAATTCTCAAAATGGGGCTTGGTTAACCCAAGCGGTGGAGTCTCAAAATGAGAAGTCTCAGCAATCACTAATGTCTAAGGACCAATATGGTCGAGGCTGGAAACTTTGCAATACCACTGCTGGGCCAGATTACATCCCATGTCTTGACAATTGGCAAACTATTAGAAGGCTTCCTAGCAGAAAGCATTATGAGCATCGTGAAAGGCACTGTCCTGAAGAAGCTCCTACTTGTCTTGTTCCGGTACCTAAAGGATATAGGCGTTCTATTAAATGGCCTAAAAGCAGGGAGAAGGTAAAAACTTCATATATTAACCAGTGGAACCTCCTTCTAGTTTACCTTTACTAAAATTTGTCCTTTTTATGACTGAGACAGATATGGTACTATAATGTTCCTCACACAAAGCTTGCAGAGGTTAAGGGGCACCAGAATTGGGTTAAAGTTACCGGTGAATATTTAACATTTCCTGGAGGTGGAACTCAGTTTAAGCATGGAGCTCTTCACTATATAGATTTTGTTCAAAATGTAGGTGGTTTATCCTTTATTTCGTGTTCATCAATCATAATCTTCAAATAATCACTAATATATATTTGATTAATGTCCTGGATTCTCTAGAAATATTGGTAAATACGGTTTAAATATGAGTTCCTTTTTCATTTGCCATATTATATGTCATGCATCTTTAATCTGTATGCATAAACTAGTGGGCAATCTAGGAGGTTTTTATCCATTACCTGTGTATTCACTTAGTGATAAAAGATGTACCTACCCCATCTTTTTTTGCTTTACTAAACCACTTATTCCTACACTTTTAGCAGTATAGTATTGAAATGTGTAATTGGAATTTAATTTTGTGGTCTGGAACAGTCTTTTCCAGATATTGCTTGGGGAAAAAGAAGCCGTGTAATTTTAGATGTTGGATGTGGTGTTGCTAGCTTTGGAGGTTATCTGTTTGAAAGGGATGTTATTGCAATGTCATTTGCTCCCAAGGATGAGCATGAAGCTCAAGTTCAATTTGCTCTTGAAAGGGGAATCCCAGCCATATCAGCAGTTATGGGCACCAAGAGACTACCTTTTCCCAGTTCAGTTTTTGATGTCATCCACTGTGCCCGCTGTCGGGTTCCTTGGCATATAGAAGGTGATCTGCATCTACGAAAGTAACCTCATAGTTGAGTTTGTTTTCTATCTCAAATGTTTATTTAGGGTCCTCTTTCAGGTGGCAAACTTCTTTTGGAGCTCAATCGGGTGTTGCGACCGGGTGGTTACTTTGTCTGGTCTGCAACTCCTGTTTATCAGAAACTTCCAGAAGATATTGGCATTTGGAAAGGTAGAAGTATCATTGAACAAGTTATATAACTTTCCAAATTTATATAAACTTTAAGGTCCACAGTTTGTGGATGAGAGTTTAACGTAGTTTCTTTTCTTTTCTTGGTGGTAACTGATGGCAGCAATGTCCGAACTAACAAAGTCAATGTGCTGGCATCTAGTGGTGATTAAAAAAGACAAGCTAAATGGTGTGGCAGCTGCGATATACAGGAAGCCAACTTCCAATGAGTGTTATGACAAGAGAACACAACGTGAGCCTCCTCTGTGTAGTGATGCTGATGATCCCAATGCGGCCTGGTACTTCTTTTAACTCGATGAATAGACTGTCATTGACCATTAGTTTTCATGTCCATTTTTCTTATAACAATTATTTGTGATAAATTTTTATCAAGTTCATGTAACTCATTGGGGTCCCACATTGCTTTCAGTTTCCAAACAGTACGGGGCCTTAAATCTTTAGATGTAAGTATCTGAGAAGAGGAGGACTAGTTTTGGTTATACTTTCAGGGATTAGCATAATGATCTTATGTTTTCATTCACAATGATTTTATCTACCTAAGCTTGCATTTTCATATATAATAATTTGTTCAACTACATCTTGAACAGAGGAAAAATCTTCACTGTGCTATCAACATTCTTTCATCTTAGTCAACTGTCTTGATTTTGTAACTATGATTTTTCCATGTTAAGCATAATTATAGGGACAATCTATGGTTGTTCTAGTAATGTGACTAAATCTAGCAACAAGACCTCCATTAATTCCTTTAAGAAAGGGCGTTCAGGCTTTCCTTATGGGCCCAAGCACTCTCATTGATGTGACATTGAACCTGAAATATGTGTTTGTATAAAGTTTGATATTCACAAGTTTCATGTGCATAATTTATGAAGACATTAGTACACTGCAGAGATGGTATAATTTTTACACCAACATTGTTTTTTTCAGGAATGTGCCTCTTGATGCATGCATGCATAAAGTGCCTGTAGGTGTGTCAGAGCGAGGGTCTCGCTGGCCTGAGATGTGGCCACTAAGGTTGGAGAAACCACCTTATTGGCTGAAATCTCAGGTTGGAGTATATGGTAAAGCTGCTCAAGAGGATTTCAGCAATGACTACAAACATTGGAAAACTGTTGTCTCCCAGTCTTATCTGAACGGGATGGGAATAAATTGGTCTTTTGTGAGGAATGTGATGGACATGAGAGCTGTATATGGAGGGTAAGAAATTTAAGAATGTTTTAATTCACTCATGCAAGAGGGTACATGTATCTGATTCTTGCAGGAAGCAGAACTATAGGCTTACAATTTTGACGTGCAAAATATCCAATTAGGAACCTTATGTTTCCCCTGGGTGAATATGCTTTTTTGTGTTACAGATGTGTTTGGTTGTTTCATGACCGTCATGGGCTCAGCCTTGTATCCTACTTTAATCTCTAATTTTGGCCATCATTCACATCCTAAATGCATTTGCTAATACACGTCCATGTTTTAGGTTCGCTGCAGCTCTGAAAGACTTAAAGGTATGGGTTATGAACGTAGTCCCTGTTGACTCTCCAGACACACTTCCAATAATTTACGAGCGTGGTTTATTTGGCATATATCACGATTGGTGTCAATCATTCAATACCTATCCCAGAACTTATGATCTTCTTCATGCTGACCATCTCTTCTCCGATTTAAAAAAGAGGTGTTGCTATCTTCTATCAGCTCTTTTTCCAATTCAGTATCTAAAGAAGTCCTGTGTTGTTTGATTTCTCTTTTTAATTTTTTCTCTGGCTACAGGTGTAGCTTAGTGGCTGTAATTGCAGAAGTTGATAGGATATTGAGGCCAGAAGGAAAGCTGATGGTGCGTGATGATGGTGAAACAATCAGTGAGATAGAAAACATTGTTAAGTCCCTGCAGTGGGAAATCCGCTTGATTTTCACGAAAGACGGCGAGGGGCTGCTTTGTGTTCACAAGACTTTATGGCGTCCAGCCGAGACAGAAATGATAATGTCGGCTATTATTTGAACACAATGCCATCCGTGGTTAGACTTCAAAATTTAATAGCTAGTGTATGCTGTCACCAAAGAGGGTTCAAGTTCAGTGTAACCTATTTGGTGTCTTTTTTCTAGGCTCTGTCATTATTTTACCACCATTCTCAGTGAAATTGTAGAATGCCTGGTTTACGTGTAAGAGAATACTTTGTGAGTTTGGCTGAGTATTCATGTTGTAATCTTGCCGTAAATGAATGAGGGAATCAAGTGTATTTGTTTGAGATGTTTCAGAACATGGAGCTAATTGTTTTGTGATCATGAAATCTTTCGTTAGGGATTGATCATCCAACTGATGCCTGAACAATCTTGCATGTCACCGTATTGTGTAGTGGAAACGGTTTATCTTTGATCATACGTACGGTAACGAGGTATAGGATATTGTATTCAGGAAAGAAAATGAGAACACATGGCGGGTTATGACGTGTTCTTGGATAAGTACAATTTCACCATAAGTAATCTCAACAGTTTGCTATTATCAAAATTACACATTGTCTGCCTTTCCTCAAACAGACAACTTGTCTCCTTACATTACTCAACGTGTCTGCTGCCACAGATCCTCTAAAGCTGCCTGTTTTGAAATGCCGAGGATAGGCCCTTCTCAAGGCATCTCCTCATTTCTTAACATGTTAGCGTCTTGGAGGTCAAAGTTCCTGCTCGTCATACTTTTAGCTTTCATTGTTCTTTCAGATTCATCAAGATTGTGTAAAGGGCATTGGGAACAGATGCTTCCTAAGAAGCTCCCTACCCCAACTTCATCTCCCTCCAAAGGTACCAATTCTGTGTCTAAATCGTCTTCGACGATGACGATCAAAGTAGATAAATATCGACCATCATCAGACGGGAAGGTGTAGTTCTATTTTCATGGATCGAGAACGCTGGCATATACATTTAACTTAGTAAGAAAGCTCACAGGTTGTAAAGCAGCCTCACCATGATGTTTGCATGTACGAATTGCTTCAAAACTGATATCTTGTCGGGATTTTCGACTTTCCTACCCATTGTAAAGTTGATTTGAGTAGATACTATATAATCATTTGATCATCATCAACCCTGCATGATGATATATATAAAATCTAGTATCTTGGACAAAAGATTGAAACATGAAGAGGTCGGATTTGAAAGGTGATGGAGGTTTGTACTTGTTACAAAAACACAAAATAAAAATCATATAGATCATGTTGATCTGATTCATATTAATAAACCTGCTATGGAAACTTCAATCATCTCTTCTGATCATATGCCATTTTAGTGGATGTAGTCAGACCACAAATCTGTAAGTTTGAGATTCATCTAAAAGTTTTCGGTCATGATCTATTCATTGGTCAATAGAAATGTCCTATAGTTGAAAGAAAGCTGGAGGGGTCACTATTCGATCTATAGTTGATCATGATACCTTCTAATTCTTTTGATCACTCTACAAGAAAATCATAAATTACCGACAGAATAAATACCGTAGCTAGTTAGAGACGGAAAATTAATATCCTCCAGTAATACTGTCGCGAAAAATTCCATTTTTGCGATGGACAAAATTTCAATTGGTAAAGGTGGAGAGAAAATATTCCGAAAAATCTTTCTGATGGAATATAGCAACAAAAAAGTCATACTCGTCGGTAAATTAGGTTGGAACGCTTGCCGCAATAAACTAGTGTCAGGGGTTTACTGACATATCTATGTTCCATCAGTGAATTTCTAATGGTATAACCGTTCTGTCGATAAATTTACGCAGAAATGCTTAGTTCAATAATCAAGCGTCGGGATTTGCCAACGATAATAAGTTCTGTTGGTGATTTTTTGAAGGTCTAACCACTCCATCGTTAGCTTCAGCTTAATTGTTTTAAATAAATTGAAAACGATTCGTTCAGGGTTAAACCCATCCCGAACCTTCCCCCCTCATTTTCTCCTTGTCGTCGCTCATCATCGTGGTCATTGTCGTCGCTCGTCCTTTTCTCCTCGTTGTCGCTCACCCATCACATGTCACGTGGTCGTCTTCCTTTAATCGTCGGTTGAGGTAACATTTTATTCTTTGATTGTTTTTACGACATCGTTAAGTTTTGTTTATTATTGTGTTTTGTGTACTACTTTGATTGTCATTGTCTTCGTTTCTTTGTTTTGGTTATCTTCTTTCATCGTCATCTCACTTTAGCTCTGTCATCTTCTTTCTTCACGTGCTTCAGTGACTTCTTCTGCTTATCGGTTGAGGTAAGTGGATTTTGTCATTTACTAAGTTTTTGTATGTTTGGTTTAATTTGGGTATTTGTTTTTAGTTTAAACCTCCCATTTGAACTTGATGCATTTTTAATGTAAATGGCCTGTACCAACCAAAACTTGTTTATGGATTGAACTTCGGTTTATTGCTTTAAATTTTAAGTATTGTTAATCTAAATTTTATGTATTAGTAATCTAAATTATTAGCTTTAAATTTTAAGTATTGTTGATCTCTATCATCAATACATTTTCTTATTGGTTGTGTTTGGTTGTTACATTCTTAAAGTTGGGTTTACTAATGAATTAATATAGGATGTGTTTGAATTATAGTTCCAGATATCTGAATTTTGTCAATGGTTTATTTCATTGATACTCTCTGAATTTATTAAGTTCTCTTTACTTTTCATGTTCTCAACCCATTTTTTGTTGGATTTTTCTATTTTTCTTTGTGTATTTTTTGTGTGATGGGATTGATAAACAAATGATTTTAGGGGTTTTTAGGAACTTTAATATAGGTTTGAATGTTAAACATATATGACTATATAGTTGACTAAATAAGAAATCAAACAACTATCTAACTCACTGGAGAGTAAGAGCAATGGATGTTTGAGAACACTAGTTGACCACACTAAGGTATTAGTTGACATGTATGTCTTGTTAACTCTAAAATGAACCTTAAAACTTAAATTTAAACATTAAACCACATAATAAATCATGAAAAATCAATCAAGGTAAATAAAAACAACAATAGAGTCACTTACCAAAACAAGTTCCAACAATCATCCCTAATTCTCTTTTAATTTTGCTAAATCTATTCTCACTCATTGTTTTAGTAAAAATGTTGTGTATCCATGAATTCTAACTTAATATCCCTTTTTTTACATGATTTCTAATAAAATGGTATTTAATTTCTATGTGCTTACTTCTAAAGTGTTGACTGAGGTTTTTTATAAGATAAATAGCTACAGTATTATGACACTTAATAGGTATCTTAGTAAGGTCCATTCCATAGTCTCTAAGTTGTTGTTTATGCCATAGGATTTGTGCACAAAAATCACTAATTGCCATATATTTGACTTACACAATTGATAAGGCAACCCAAATTTATTTCTTACTAAACTATAAGACTAATACATGTCTTAGGAATTACCAAGTATCATATGTATTATTTCTATCCAAAAGACTACTGGCATAATTCGCATTTGAATAACCAATTAATTTAACACAAGTATGCCTAGCATACCAAAGTCTTAATGACATAATACCACATAAATATCTAAGAATGAACTTAATGACTAAAAGGTGGGATTCTTTAAGAATGGATTAAAGTCTAGCATATAAGCATATGCTAAACATTATAATTGGCCTACTTATGGTAAGATAAAGCAAACTATCAATCATATCTCAATAGAGCTTGACATCAACTAGCTTGCCCTCTTCATTTTTATTCAATTTTGTTGTGATGCTCATAGATGTCCTTTATGGTTTAACTTAATCTATTATGAAGCATTTGAGTAATTTTTTAGGGTTCTGTGCTTAATTTACTACCTTCCTTTTTTTTTACTTGATTTGGAGTTCAAGAAAGAAGCTAAACTCTCCGATCATTCTTTTTTTAATTTCTTACTTATACGTTTGGACGAATCTTTCCATATACTCCTATTAGTGGCACCAAAATTAATGTCATTTCAACATAAATTTGAACAATCAAAATATCATGCTTGTGTGTTTTAGTAAAGAGTGTAGTGTCAACTTTACTTATAAAGAAATCATTTTTAAAAAAATGCACTTAAATTATCACACAAAGCTTTAGGACCTTGTTCCAATTCATATAGAGCCTTTGAAAGTTTGTAAACATAGTTAAGTGCATTATGTTTTTCAAACCTGAGAAGTTGATCAACATAAACTTCTTCTTGAATAAAAACATTTATAAAAACACTTTTAACATATATCTTAAATAATTTGAACTTCATATAGGAAACAAATGTAAGTAAGAGCCTAATACCTTCCAATTTAGCCACTACAACAAATTTTTCCTCAAAGTCTATGCCCTTGTCTTGATTGTACCCTTTTGCCACCAATATAGCTTTATTTCTCATAATGGTACATGATTAATCTAATTTGTATTTAAGGACCCACTTGGTGCCTATGATTTGATGATCTCTATGTCTAGGTATTAAAGTCCACATCTTATTCATCTCAAATAAGTTTAACTCCTCATTTATAGCAAGATCCCAACTTCCATCACTAAGAGTTTCTTTTAGAAGGTTTAATTTGAGAAATGAAAGCAAGATGAGATAAGTATATAAGATGATATCTAGCGATTACTCTTACTAAACATCACTTAGAATTTAATTTGGAGGATGATTCTTATTAAATTTCCAAACTTTTAGGAGCTCCTAATCCTTCTTATCTCCCTCATTTAGTTCGACAATATGCTCATGAGAGGTGTGTTAGTGAGCACTCTTGTTTTCTTCAAAGACTAATTGCTCTAACTCCTTAGATATACCTACATCATCATCTTTAAGAAATTTCTTAGATACAATAGGGTTATATTCATCAAACATATTATGTAAAGACTCTTTAATAATAAAACTATTCCTATTAAATACACTGTATACTTTACTAGTTAAGGAATAGCCAAAAAATTCCTTTATTCACATTTGAATCAAGCTTTTTAAGTTATCTTTAGTATTCCAAATGTAGCATTTACATCTAAAAACTTTAAAGTAACTAATTTTTGGCTTCTTCCCATTCCAAATCTCATAAAGGTTTTATCCAAAGTTAGTCTTATGTAAACTCTATTTAAATTCTAACATGTTGTAGCTATAGATTTTGCCCAAGAATATATAGGGAGATCATACTCATTTATCATAGTCTTAACTATTTCTTACATAGTCTAATATTTCCTCTCAATAAGCCCATTTTATTGAGGGGATCTTCTATTAGGAACGTTATGAAAGATACCATTATCCTCATAAAAAGTTTTCAAATCTTTCATTCTCGAACTTCTTACTATAGTCACTCCTAATAGATGTAATAGAGAGTTTTTTTTTTCATTTTGAACCCTCTTTAAAAATTTAAATAAATTCCCTAAAGCATTCAACTTTTTTAGCTAAGAATAAAACACCAGTAAA
>JANZLD010000006.1:26586213-26598560 GCA_026413575.1 Erythroxylum carthagenense | reverse complement strand
TGCATTTTTTATAGTGGATAATCTGTGAGCTACCACAACTGTAGTCCTGTTCACCATAACTCTGTCTAGGGCATCCTAAACCACTCTTTCGGAATCTGCGTCCAATGTTATTCTAACTGCAGTAGTTATTCTAAGCAATCCTTGAAGATTTTGTCGAAGGTCACAATGGTTCCTTTGGTTATTGTTTGTCACAGGTGCACACACCTTAGGATTTGCTCAGTGCTTTACATTCAAGAGAAGGCTCTTTGGCTTCAAGGGCTCTGGCAAGCCTGATCCCACACCTGACACTTCAGCCCTTACAAACTTGCAAGGATTGTGCCCGAACAAGGATGCGTCAAACAGAAATCTAGTTTCTGTGGATTCTAAAACTTTTGAATTTTATAACTTATACTATACCAACATTCTAGAAAATGCTGGGGTCTTGGAATCTGACCAACCTCTATTAGGAGATCCAAAGACTGCAGCTATAATTAACTCATATAGCACCAATTCGTATTTGTTTAACATTGATTTTGGAGCTTCAATGGTGAAGATGAGAAATATTGGGGTAGTTACAGGGGAAAATGGTCAAATTAGAAAGACATGTGGGTCTGTCAACTAGTTTGTTGTATTGCATGTAATATGGAACTTTATGTAGCATGTGTAAGCTTCCAAGTTCGGCCATAATGTATAAATAATTTGATTTTCGTCTGCGAAGTGAATGCTTAATTTTGAGCACTAAGCTTTTGACAAGCCATTTCACTCTTAATCTGGTATCAACTTGAAATTTTCTACTAGTCACGAAAGTTGCCTGATGGCGTGGATATTTATTGATGAATACACTAATTTGTACAGAGGGTGTGGAGAAGTTGACTTGTAGCTTTTTTTAGTTATATATATATATATATAAGAGTTATATTTACTAAATTTGATACAACTCAAACTTGAAACAAATAAATCGATGCTATTTTAAGATAATAAGAGTTTACTAAAAATTAGGATCAATTGAATAATATCATAAATAATAATTATTAGTAAATATAATTATTTTAAGATTTGCACCCACTAAATATCATTTGCGAAATTAGAATTGTGAATTTAATAACTTCAAATATGTAACTAAAGTATTACGACATGTGACAAATTATTCTGAATGTAACTCCAATTTGAAAGTGCATATACTAAATTGGTGCTAATTTTGTTATAAATCTTATTTTCATAATAAAATTATTTTACAAATATAAAAAATGATTAATATTAGTTACGAATGGCACTTAAGAGGGACAAATTATATGAATTCGTTTTTTATCTTATGTGTAAATTAATGAATAAATTGTTAATTCTAATGAATGACTACGACAAATTTAAATATGATAATTATAAAGCAATCACAATAATAATTAAAGAGAGTAAAACAGTATAAATAAAATTCATTTATAGTAATTTAACCAAATAATCTTTAATTTTCATCTATTTTTTAAACTTTACTTAGGAATTCACTATCTTTTTCTTTTAATGGTTTGAATACAACATCTTCTTTTTTCATAGTTAAAAAGGAATCTTTTGAATCATCTTATACTGCTATAGGTTAAGAGTAACTATTTACATATCTTATTCAAAGTCAAAAGGTCAGAAACAATCTCTTTACTAGTTAGGAATAAGACTGCATACTACTGGACCTTTCTAAATCCTGCTTATTAGCAAAATTTCACAGAGTTATTGTTGTTATTATATTCAAGGTCAACAAGAACATTCACAAAGTGTACATTAAATAATATTGTAACAAATATACAAGTCTACTTCTTCTCCTGTTAACAACAATTAAACAAAAGTTCAATATGTGTTATGTGATGTATACATGAGCTCTCTAATCTCTCAAGGATCTTAGTAACTCTCTTATATAATGGACATTCTTCACACAACTATATTTGGTCTATTTATACTTAAAACGACCCAAAAAAGTTTTTAAAAATAAAAATTAATCATTAAAATGACTAATAACATTAGCATTGATCGACTAATATATTATTAATAAAAATTGGATCTGTTGAGCTACTTGTCCTCTTAAGAGTCCTAGTAAATAATAAAATTTAATTATTAAAAGTTATAAAAAATTACATCGAAATTAATAATGATAATAACATACTTTTCCTGATGCTTTAAATTGTAACGAATAAAAATCAAGTCATTCAATTTCTTGTGCTCCAATCTATTATTTTTCTTGAGATGAATGAATTCAAATCTACTTAGTTTCGTTCTTAGCTTGTTGCATTTACACATTGACTTAAAATCTGAATTGCAAATCTTTACAATTCTGGAACACCAGTTACGAATTGATCCCACTAAGAAAATGTAAGTTGTAAGATAACAAAAGTAGCGTTATAAACAAAATAAAATGATAATTAATTTTCAACAAATAAGAAAAAGAAAGCAAGTAATACCTAGAAAAAGTTTTGCTTTTTGTCGAATAAACAATTCACATCCCAAATTCCCAGAAGACTGCTTATAAACCTCTATTTGTGAGCTTAAGAGATCTTGCATCATGTCATGACCAACAATTGTTGTAATAGTTAATAGGATTCTTCTATTAACTTCAACTTTTTTTGTAAAATTTGACCTGAAATAGACATTAGGATTTAAAAATATCACAATTGCAAACAATCAAGAAGAAAGTTGTCTTTCTCATCTCTTATTGATGACTACAAGATATGACGTGTACAAAAAAGGTCTATATTTCATATTGATCTTGATTGCTTCCTTTGCCCTCTCCATGACATAAAAAATATCTCATTGTTGTCTTTTCTTCACTATTAGCTAAACGAAACACCTTCATCATAGGCTCACAAACTCGGACAACAAATTGACGTTGAGACCAAAATTTTCTGTCTTTTAGTATAATTTTGGAAACCTTCAATCCAACATTAGAATTAGCATGCTGAGATGCAACTTACTTATCACTTGTAAACATTTGTTAACTCTTTCTTCATTGTAACAAAAGACTGAAGTGATAAAAAATTTGTTTTAAATCTTATCACAGCAAGATGACACAAATTCCTACCATTAGTAAATTCATTTCCCATTAAATTCAACATCTATGCACTATTATGTTATCTTTTTAGCTTTTTGTATAGTCTTATCAATAATAGTAAATACTTAGGATATCCTATGTTCTCCAAAATTAGGTCAATGCAATGTGTATCACAAGAAATAAAAGAAAAGAATTATATTTATTTTGTAATCTTCTTCCTACCGCTTTATAACTGAAATTATTATCAGTAATAAACTGGATGATATTTTCTGGTCCTACTTTATTCACAACTTCATCAAATATCTCAAATAAAGTATAAACATTCCTAATAAAGTTAGATACATCAATATACATTAAAAATATTGAGTCATTTATATAATAAACCAAAAATTTAATAAGAGGCTCATTTTTTTATTTGTCCAACCATCACACATGGTTGAATACTTAAAAGTAACTCAATTCACTCTTCTTTCTTCCAAATAACTTTTAATTTCAGAAACTAAGTTACTGAAAATTTTACCTTTTAAGTCATCAATCAAAGAAGCTTTGTACTCGAACTGTAAGAGGTTATAACATCAACCGTAGACTGATAATAGTAAGATTAGGAAGCAATGAATAATGCACCTGTATCATACCACCATCTAGGTACTGTCATATCTACATTGTGAGTCCCATCTTTTAAATGCATGACACTAAGAATTGAAGGTTGGGTTTCAAGAGTTGTTCGTGGTGCGAAAAAACTAGTCACCTATCTTTTTCTTTTCCTAACATCAGGTATAGGTATAACATTCACTTCTTGCTGAGCTTGGGATGGAACACTACCACTACCACCTTCAACATTTCCGCAATCATCACAACGACCAATAAATGAACTTCCACTACTAATTTGATAATTCAACTCAATTTATCATAAGTCAAAAACTAACAATTCAATTATTCAACATACACAATTACACAAAAAATATATAAACAATTTCTATTTCCAACAATCACAGAACATACATAAACAATTTTCATTTATAACAATTTCGAACAATTTCAATTCAACCGTTACAAAACATACATAAAATTTTCCAATTTCAACAATTTCGAACAATTTCAATTCAACCATTACAAAATATAAATAAACAATTTACATTTCTAGTAATTTCATTTCCAAAAATTTTGAACAATTTCAATTCAAACATCACAAAACATAGATAAACAATTTCCATTTCCAACAATCACAAAACATACATAAACAATTTCAATTTCTAATAATCACAAAACAATTTTGATTTCTAACAATCATAGAACATACATAAACAATTTCTATTTCCAACAATATTCAACAATTTTCATTCAACCATTACAAAACAAACTTAAACAATTTCAATTTCCAACAATTTCGAATATAAATAAAAAGAAGGAAAAAATGTATCATCTAGGGATATATTCTACAATTACTCATTGATCATTGTTGTATTATTGTCACTTTTTAATATTATTTTAGAATGCAAACATAAATAGCATAAATGCGAGATGCTAGTTGGGGGTTGGGGTGGGGGTGGGTGAGTGTTTACCCACATCAATATGTGCTTAGTTATTGAAGTGAAAAATATAAAAACCATGCAAGGCCAACAAAAGGAAATTTTGAAATTGGAAATTTGGAATTTCATAGCTCCATCTTTATTTTCCATGCGAGGTGATGGTTGTTAAATGTGAAGGATTACAAAATTCCCAAGTCTTGGAATATTTTTACATTTGAGTGAGATACAGAAATCTTGTACCATATGCCAATAAATTTTGGCCCTAACTTTTAACTTTAATTTTCACGTAAAATATGAAAAAGAAGGAAACGATTATTGCATATGATAATAAAGCAACTGGATAACATGATCATGTTATTTAATTTGATTGCATCATGGTGTCTGTGAAAAACAAAGTTAAGATGATCATCAGGAACACTAACATTATAAATATTCAATATTTTATATAACAAATGTCGAACGGGATAGAAATAACGTAACAATATTACAACACCCCAAAAACATACATAACTTGATAAACACACCGAATTATTTTTTAAATTTCACAAAACGCACCCTAAGTCCAACAATTCCATTCACAATCCACAAAACCCACCCAAGAATTTCATTCACAATCTACAAAACATACATAAAGTAATAAACACACACCCAATTATTTCGTAATTCAACAACAATTTCAATGGTTAAGAAGAGATTGCGAACATCGGGTTTGAAGACTAATATAACCAACTCAGGGACTAGGATATTTATCTATATTTAGCAGCCATCTATCACTGATCTTTTCACATTTTCAATAATTTCTTTTTAGCTTTCTTAACTAAGTCATCTCTTGGAAAGAATTGAAACCAATGCTTTCAAACTTGAGAGTCTTCTTTACTGAACTCAAAATTAATTCTTTAAGCATTTACTAATAAAAATTTTAAATTTTATTTAACATTATTTTTTATATTTTTAACCATAAAAAATTCATTTAATATAATTTATGGAGTTCTACAATAAAAACAATAAAATTAGATGATGAAAATTTTCAAGTTTTATATATTGGCATATAAGTTTATTAATATTTACTTCTTGTATGTAAAAATAAAGATAGGATGAATCGTATGTATTTAACCTGTAGATATTTTATTAAGTAAAAATATTTATTTTAATATTTTGACTATTAAATTGATTATAGAAAATAAAATTTAATATAATAAAAATTTGAAAAATAGAACTTTGTAAAGTGTGATTAACTTATTTTAATTGAATATACTCTAATAATAAATTAAATAACTTCTTGTACCACAATTATGCAAAAAATGTTTTCCCTTTCTTAAATTATTAGTAGATCATTAGTGAAGTCAATCATCTTATGAAATTTGGTTAACAGTATAATTTGAATTTTATCATCATTTATTAATTTTTAACATTCTAAAGCACATCATATTAGTGTCTTAATGTTTTAAAATGGAATATATTGTCCAACTCTAATTTTGTAATTGTTTCACATCACTTTTTAAATCTGATATGTACATAATATATCAAAATAATAATTTTTATATTTTTAATTTTAATTAAATATAAAACAAAAATTAAATCTAAAAATCACAAAAATGCATGTCTCTGAAAGTGAACCCAGCAACCCATTTACTCCATTCGATTTCACAAAAATCACATTATTTTATGTGATAATTTGATGTTTATATCTGTTGTCGATTAGTTTATTGGTAGTTTTCTTATGCTTCAATCTTTGTATAGGATTTGCTACTTTTCAAGGTTGTTGTTTGGTTGATGAGAATTTGCAAAAAGAAAATATAATTGATACTATAGTTTCAAGCATTCCCTCTCTCACTGAAATACATGAAATTTTACTAAAAGTTTCACACAATTAGGTTTTCGAGTCCTGTGAATGCTAAGTTTTCTATTTTATCTCCATAAATTGTCTCAAAACCTCAACTATTGGTCCTCTTCTAGGCCTGAATCTTTTCTGAAGCTTTTTGAGCTATAAATGATGTTTTATCTCTATGATGCTTGGGGTTCTTCATGTCATATGTTTCGGGCTACATACCATCAATAAGATTAAATCTTTTTAAAAGAAAAATCTCGCAAAAACTATAGCTTGAGGTCTTGCACTTTAGTTCATGGGGTTGAATGTGCATTTAGTGCTTATGAGTACTCATCAACTAGAATTTTCAAATGGGAACCTAGACACTATGATAGGATTCACACTCAGAAAGAGGAGTAATGGTGCCATTGGTAGATGAACAATATAGAGGGAATGATTATAATCTAATAACCAAGAAGTGTAACCATTTCTACAATGATACTTGCCTTAACTTAATTGGGAATTCAACTCTGAGTTGTCGCCAGAGTCGATAAGAGAATTTGTTTTCAATATGCACAAGGTATGAGTTCGACTAAAAAATTTATGTTCGGGTTTAGGATGGACCCAAAATTCAATTAGGGCTGAAGCTCCCAACCCAAACTTGAATTTGATCGGCATGAGAGGTCCAAATTAAGTTCAATCAAGTTTAAGCTAAATCTGATTATTTTATATTTAAAATTTCAAAATCACATCATTTTAATCAAAATGGTATCATTTTACTTGACATGTTTAATCTTCAGGCTAGATTGAGCTAGGTAGTCTAAACTCATATTCAGCCCAAAATCTACAAATTTTAAAATGAAACTAAGTCTAGCTCTAAGTTTAGTTAACTTAACCCAACATGTTGATTTCAAATTGGTTCGGGCCAAGTCGAGTCCGGCCAGACAAAAATTGTCATCCTCTTCATAGATGGGTTGTTGGCTTGATTTTCAAAACTTTTTATATAATTTTCAAAATTTAATTTTGATTTTACATTTAATTAATTTTGAATAATTTGAGGAGCATATATATTAATTGTAATATATTATGAACATGTCAAATTGATGAACATGTCAAATTGAAGGAGTGATTGCATTATATTAGGTTAATATGTTGATATACTTCGTAAGACATATTAATGGTAAATTAACAAAAGTTTAGAAGAAATTTAATAGAATCAAATCAAGATTTTAAAATTTTCTATTTTAAAATGCTAAAGGATAAATATAATGCATTTTAAAATAGTAAAGATTAACTTTGCATTAGCAGTAACCAAAAAAATAAATAAATAAAGTTGGAAAACTTCAGGGGACCATTCACATTTGGTTATTATTACTACAATAATTAGAACTTGGTCTACATATTAATTGCATTATGTTTTTCTTATTTTAAGTAGGCTTGGCAAAATAGTTTGATTTTTTAGTCTGGTTTAGTTTAAATCGACTCGAACTCAGTGATTTTTACCCCTTTATAATAGTTCCATTCATCTTCTTATATATGAAAAATCCTAAAAAATTAAAACACTACCATTAATATAAGTCCTCCATTGTAGCTTTCAATAATATCCTTTCATAATAAAAATTAGAGTTTCTGGAATATACGCAGCCACTTGCACGACTGTGTATATGATTGTGTATCTCAAAATACCCTCTAAATTATTTCCTCACTTGGCCATAGAAGCTTACACAGGCAACATACATGGTCGTGTATTTCAACATACATGGCCATGTATCTTCACACGGGCATAAACATCGTCTTCAAAGCTCCACATGTTCTTACTTCAATTCTCCATATGTCTTACTTCAATTCTTTCATTTTATGCCATGATTTCACCTAAATTCTTCTCATTTTAGTTTATAAAGGAAATTATCACCTAAAAACACATTTAAAGCAAAATAACTTCCAAAAATACTATAAAATTATTAAATAACATGCATAATGTTAGTTTCTTTATTTTCTATCTTTTTGTGTGTTAATTTTCTTTGTTCTTGAGGTTTGAGGTTATACTTAATAGGAATTAATCTTGTTTTATGTCAAGGTGTATTTTGGAACTAAATAGAAAGACCTATAATGATTTTGGGACAAAAAAAGTTGAACTAGAAGTTGAACATAAGTAGGCTTGGCCTCGTGCAACAACCAGAAGCATGAAACACAGTAAGTTGGAATTATAAGGCAAACGACATAGCACAGGAATAAAACTTGGGTTTAAAAGGCATGAATGGTCAGGCTTGTGAGGTTTTGGAGTTAGGGTGGGCCAAAAGCTACATTTTAAATCGTCACATCAAGCGGTAGAAGTGAGGGTAGAAGAATATAAAACCACTCAACCCAAAAACGTAGATGTATGTAAAGGGGTTTAAAGAGAGACGTGAGTGGTGAGGTGGGCTATTAAGGTTTAATTGTCCCATCGATGAATAGTGAATAAAAAGGAGGGTTGCGTTAGAAGGAAAGGGCGGCAGAAGTAAGAAGTAAAGGTGGAAGAAGAGAGTTGCGTGAGAGCTTGCGAGATTAGGGAGGGACATGAATAGTGTGTTGTGATGAAAAATCACTCATCTAAATTATCACATCATGGAATAGTGTGGAGGCTACAGTGAGAGGAAAGAAGAATAAGGGCTTATTACAGAGAGCAAATAGATAAGAGGGTTGGTGGCAAAGCTAAAAACCAACGCCCACGATAGTCCCTACGCCAGTGACAGACCCAAATAGTTAGAAAAAATTTTGATGTTGGGTAACTAAACTTTTATTTCTTAGTTTATGGAATCCTAGCTATTGAACTCTAAATGTTATGAGACTTTCGTTCTTTATTTCAATCGATTTATTAGTCAAGTATTAATTATTTTTCTGGGTCATTATTTGATTGTTTGATTTTATAGCTAGGTGTGCAACTAGTTTGTGATTATATTAAATCAATTGCTATATTAAACAAATTGGCGTTCAATTCTTTTAATTAAAACTAGCAACTATGATTTTTGTCTACTACGTTAGGGATATGATTATAGGAAAAATAATTGTCTAGGCTAAATATACATCGTATGTATGTTGCTTAGTTCGTCGATTTTCTTGATTCATAAAGCTATTAATTAATTAAATCTGAGATCATATCTAGGTTATTGATTAATAAGGGTTAATTCAAATACATGTTTTGGTTAACTAAACATAAGAGAAAATAGGTAAACAAATTTACCATAAAGAATGCTTAACTAATAAATTGGTTATTTTTAAGGTTGATGATCAACATAAGTTCAATAATGAAGGAGACCGAAAACCAAGATTTGTTTCTATTGGTTGTTAAAATCTCATTGTTTTGTTATTAGTTATTTTGGATTTCATATTCCAATTAAATTCTGTTTAATTCACAATTTAAAACCCCCCTTTTATTGTATAACTACTAACGTCTAAATTCCTCGTGGGAACGATCCCTACTTTCGATGACTACATTAATTTGTGTTGCCAGAAGTTGGTTTCTTTTTATATTTGGTTGTAGGTGACAGCAGTCACCAAATTTTGGCATCGTTACTGGGGAATTTTTAACAGTATGTATATATTACACGTTCGAATCAATATGAAAATTTGCAGTACAATCCTGAAATTGAGAAAACAACAAAGACATTAAGAAGGAAGACGAAAGAAAGACAAGTACTGAGAGAAGAGCAATAGAGGGAAAGGATCATGGATGCAAATCGCACTTTACACCAAATGTTTGCTCCAACTGAGGACCAACAACCTCACTGTATTGATTTTCTGAATTTGGGTGATAATAACACTTTTGAGATGAAGTCGGGACTGATTCACTTGTTACTCACTTTCCGAGGCACATTGGGAGAAGATCCTTATAAGCACTTGAAGGAGTTTGATGTTTTTTGTATGGGATGAAACTTACAATGTAACTGAAGGATGATGCCTAAAATTAGTTATATTATTTACCTGTTGGAAGTATTAGGACATGGGCAGAGATGAAGATGTTATTTATAGAGAAGTTTTTTCCCAGCTGCTAGAGCCATCAATATCAGAAAAGAAATCTGTGGCATCCGACAAAACACCAGGGAGTCATTATATGAATATTAGGAGAGATTTAAGAAGCTGTGTGCAAGCTGCCCCCATTATCAAATCAACAAGCAACTGTTGATTCAATACTTTTACGAAGGTCTTTTAATAACTGAGAGGAGTATGATAGATGCTGCAAGTGGAGGAGAGCTAGTTGATAAAACACCCGCAATTGCATTGGATTTGATCTCAACAATGGCTTCTAACTCTCATCAATTTGGAGCTTGGAATGATTATGGTTCAAGACATATTAATGAGATGGGAGTTTCGTCATTGGAAAGAAAATTAGATGATTTGACTTCTTTGGCACGTCAACTTGTGGTATCAAAGAAAGAGGAAGTTAAAACTTGTGATATTTGTTCTATGGTTGGTCATCCCATAGATATGTGCCCCACTATACAAGAAGACCAAGTTGAAGAAGCCAAGGCAATGGGTGGTTATCTATGACAACCTCAAAGGAAGTATGACCCATTGTTAAACACATATAATCTGAGTTGGTGAGATTATCCAAACCTCCGTTATAGCAACAATCAGGGACAACAAGTTCTAATTTTTAGCCATATAAACAACCTTAAGTGCCTAGACAACAACAGCAAATGGGACAAAGTTCTTATGAAAATAATTCTTTGGAGGACATAGTCAAGACATTGGCCACGAATACTGTGAACTTTCAATAGAATACCATGAAAATTTAGCAAGATACGCAAGCCAGCATATAGAATCTTGAGACTCAAATGAGCTAAATGGCGATTTCCATCAACAGGTTGGTGGCATAAAATTTAGGAAAGTTCACTTCTCAACTTGAGGTGAATCCAAAGAAAAGTGCTTGTGCTATCACACTTCTAAGTGGTAAAGAGCTAAAGGAACCTACCCCAAAGGTTTCTAAGAGAGAGTTTGAAGAAGAAGTTGAGAAAGAAGTTCCAAAGTAGTCACAGGAAAAAAAGGAGGGTGATTCTTGCATTGTCATGCCTTAGTTCAATGTACAACCTCCTTTTCCTAGTCATTTTGCCAAGCAGAAGAAAGAGGAGCAACAGAAAGAAATTCTGGAAACTTTTCATAACATACAGATTAATATTCCTTTGCTTGATGCTATTAAACAAATTCCTTGTTATGCTAAATTTCTTAGGGTACTTTGTACCTCAAAGTGAAAGTTAAGTGACAACGAAAAGGTGCAATTGGGTGAGAATGTTTTTACTGTACTTCAAAAGAAGTTACCTCATAAGTTTTCAGATCCAAGTATGTTCACAATCCCTTGTAAAATAGGAAATTTGAAAATTGAGAAAGCGTTGTTAGATTTAGGTGCGTTGATTAATGTTATTCCTTAATCTATTTACGAATCTTTGAATACGGGGCCTCTGAAAGAAACTGGTGTCATAATCCAACTTGTTGATTGATCTAATGCCTATCCTAAGGGTGTTCTTGAGGATGTCCTAGTTCAAGTTGAAAATATGATTTTTCCTACCGACTTTTTTTTCTTACAGATGGGTAATGAAGATTCTTCCACTTTTATCCCAATTTTGTTAGGAAGACCATTTTTAAAAACTTCCAGAACTAAAATTGATGTCTGTGATGGGTCTTTGACTATGGAGTTTGACGGTGATGTGATTAAGTTCAATATTTATAATGCCATGAAATTTCCTAATGATGATCAATCATTTGTTTTTGTGAGTTTTCTTGATACTTTAGTGTAGGAAACATTCCGTTTAGATGGACTAGATGAATTATAGACCGCATTGAAAAATAGCTTGGATATTCAGGAAGGAAAAATACTATCCAATAATCTTGCCATTCTTGAAGAGCTAGATACCACTAGCCATATTTTAGAGCAGAGTAAATGCTTGGAGGAATAGTGTTGGAACCCGGCCCGGAGACCGGATCCCAACGGTTGGATCCCGTTACCGGAATCCAAATCTTGAATCAAAGA
>JANZLD010000006.1:26545176-26557009 GCA_026413575.1 Erythroxylum carthagenense | reverse complement strand
AATTATTCCCTATTAGTCTCATCCTATGCCAATTTTACCATTTTACCCTTGCAGGAGGGGGTGGGATGTTACACTCTTCCTATTAAATACCTTATATACTTTGCTAGTTAAGGAATAACCAAAAAATTCCTTTATCCACATTTGAATCAAACTTTTAAGTTATCTTTAGTATTCAAAACGTAACATTTGCATTTAAAAATTTTAAAAATAACTAATGTTTGGCTTCTTCCCACTCCAAATCTCATAAAGGGTTTTATCCAAAGTTGGTCTTATGTAGACTCTATTTAAATTGTAACATGTTGTAGCCATAAGTTTTAACAAAAAATATGTAGGGAGATCATACTCATTTATCATAGTCTTAACTATTTCATACAAAGTCCTATTTTTCCTCTCAAAAAGCCCATTTTATTGAGGGGATCTTCTATTATAAGCGTTATGAAAGATACCATTATCCTCATAAAAAGGTTTCAAATATTTCATTCTCGAACTTCCTACTATGGTCACTCCTAATAGATGTAATAGAGAGTTTTTCTTGTTTCATTTTGAACTCTTTTTACAAATTTAAGAAATTCCCCAAAGCATTCATCTTTTTTAGCTAAGAATAAAACACCAGTAAATCTACTAAAGCCATCAACTATGATAAAAGCATAAAATTTACCACGTAGACTAGCAACTCTAGCTTGTATAAGTAAATACGTATGAAGTAGTCGTGAAAGTATATTGGAAGTTATCAGCTTTTTACTCTTGAAAGAGCTTTTGGTTTGTTTTCCTATTTAGAAAGCTCCATAAATCTTGTCCTTATTAAATTTGACCCTTCAAAGTTTATTGAAAAGTTATTTAGAGTTAAGGTTAGAGATAAGGTCCATGCTTGTATGTCCAAGCCTTTTATGTCATATCCACGCATTTTAACGTTTTTATAATTGCTAAATTGCGACTTTACATATACTTAATATTAGGTGTTGCATCACCCATTTATGCTAATATGAGAATATATACCATGATTATGAGTTAATTTGCTAAATTTTTAGGTTTTTAAATTATTTTGAGATGATCTAAGTCCATAAACAACTATAAGAAAACACTTAGCTAAAGTTACAATATGAAGATTATTTATTTCAAAGCTTTTGATTCTATCAATTGGAACTTCATTCTAGCTTTTAGGATTTACTATCTAGCTTACTTTAGAATTTCCTATCTATTTTTTTTATAAAATGTGAGAAATTGAAGATGTACAACATATCATTTAAGGATGATCTTTTGTTTTCATGTATAGTTAACCATCTTTTCTCCTCGCCATTGCTCACCCATTGCGTGTCATCATCGTCGTCTTCCTTTAATCTTCGGTTGAGGTAACATTTTATTCTTTGATTGTTTTTTATAACGTCGTTGAGTTTTATTCGATACTGTGTTTTGTGTATTGCTTTGATTGTCATTGTCTTCTTTTCTTTGTTTTAGTTACCTTCTTTGGCCGTCAGCTCACTCTAGCTCTATCATCTTCTTCCTTCATATGCTTCAGTGACTTCTTCTGCGTGTCGGTTGAGGTAAGTGGGTATTGTTATTTACTAACTTTTTGTGTACTTGGTTTAATTTGGATATTTGTTTATGGTTTGAACATCCCATTTGAACTGCTGCATTTTTAATGTAAATGGCCTGCACCAATCGAAACTTGTTTGTGGTATGAACTTCGGTTTGTGGCTTTAAATTTTAAGTATTGTTAATTTAAATTTAAGTATTGTTAATCTAAATTTTATGTATTGTTAATCTAAATTATTAGCTTTAAATTTTAAGTATTGTTAATCTCTATCATTAGTAAATTTTCTTATTGGTTGTGTTTGATTATTACATTCTTAAAGTTGGGTTTATCAATGAATTAATATAAGATAAGTTTGAATTATAGTTTTAAATATCTGAATTTTGTCAATAGGTTATTTCATTGATACTCTCTGAATTGATTAGGTTTTCTTTACTTTTCATGTTCTCACCCCATTTTTGGTTGGATTTCTTTTCTATTTTTCTTTACGTATATTTATTTTGTGATGGGATTGATAAATGATTGATTTTAGGGGTTTTTAGGAACTTTAATATAGGATATTAGTCGAGTTGCTACCGAAATAAAGAATGAAGAAGAAATGTAGAAGTGCTATTTTTGTGTGTGTATAATATGATGTATATCTACCTATTTACAAACTCTAAGTGACTTTAACTAAAAAATAAATGAACTAAATATTACACAATATTAATGTACATAATTTTAGGAAAAAGTGAAGGCTAATTAGATGTTGATAGTTGACTATAAAAGATGTTAATTTATTGTAGATTTAAGATTAATAAATGTCATATCAAATAGTTATATATATATATTAAATTGATTTCATAAAGTAGAAAAAATATATTTCTTGTCTTTAAGAAACGTTGAAGTTGGTGGTTGAAGTAATTTTGGAGGCTAAGGGTGCTAAAAAAAATCTTTTCAGTTCTTCTTAACATTTTTGCGAGCAATATATAAACTTGTAAATTTATTAATGTTAAATTATTAATTAGTTAAATAAATAATATGTATATTATTATACATCTTAAAATATTTATTAAAAATAATAGTTCTGCAAATAATTTATTGAAAAGTGTACATGTCTTTCACTGCATTGGCATGTGCGAATCTTTACATGCATCTTTTTTAATATAATAATAATTTTCTTCTAAACATATTAGATAATTTTTAAATGTTACAATAATTTATTAATCAAATTATTCATATTTTTATTTTTACTTATTATATTTGTTACTAGTACATAATTAATTTAAGTAAAATATCAAACTTCTAACAATTATTTTAAATTTCAATAACAATATCTAAACTATTCAATTAAAAATTCAGCTTTGTAAAATTAAGTAATTCATTTTATGTATTAATAATATTTCATATAATTTAAATTTATTAGTTTTTATTAGTAAATTAAATAATAGTTAAATTATCTACTTTATTAAAACATTGAGTACTATACAAAATTTAAGAATAAATGCATTTAACTTCTATAAAACATTACTAATATATCAACTCAAGCCAGTAATTATAGGGTTCCGTACCAAAGCAAACAGCTATTGCTTTTCCCTTTCACGTCTTTAAGTGCGTCTTTGAAATCTCTTCTAACATATATGATTAGAAATAGAAAAAAAAATCTTCAGTTAATAAATATTTGGCATGATAATAAGGAATTTGACAAATTGTATTATAAGAAAAGATAAAAATATTTTTACAATAATTGAATCAAGGTTAGTAATATTAAAAGCTTATCAAATAAACAATTAATCAGTGTATAATAATTTATAATTTAAGTAATTTAAAAAATTAAAATTAAATAATAAAGTCATTTCAATTGATATTTAAAAATATAATTATTTTTAATTAATAATTATTTGTAGTCAAAACATTTTTATTCCGACTCGAATTTTATAAATAATTTTGTGATATTCAAGAATACAGAGAAGATAGTTACCAAAAATATAAAAAAAGGAACTCAAAATCCATACATTTATTAATTAACTTTTGATCTTAAACCATAAACCATAACCCATAACTCGTGATGCAACTCCCGTGAGGCTTATGGATGAAAAATTCCACAAGCCGAGGAGTCACAACAAGAACTTGTTTTCTTGCCACGTACAATAGTTTTGAAATCAATTGTAGATGATTAATTCAATTGGTTAATACTTAGGGGCTATTGTGTAAAGTTTAGATGTTCTGTAAACCTTGGGGAACATGAATGATACTAACTATGGAATCACTACTTGAAATTAACAATTTTGTAGAAATGATTAATGTTGATAGATCTTAGATGTATAGACGATTAACAGCTGATGGTTTCATTAATCCTGAGTTTATTGAGGGAGTTGAAGCTTTTATTTATTATGCATGCTCTCAACCTACATATATGGATGACCCAAAGATCAAATGTCCATGTAAAAAGTGCAAACACATTTGCATCCTTCCTATTGATGAAGTGAATAGGCATTTGCTGAGAAAAGGGTTTATCTCAAATTATTTTGAGTGGACACGACATGGGGAACCATTGATTTATAATACCTGAAGGGGTAATGAAGTATAATCATCAGTGAACTTAAATGAGTTTGAAGGGTGGGATTGGATTTAGAATAAATAATGTGGATACAAATGAAAATCCTTACATGTAAATAGTTTATGATGCAATCGGTTATACCTTTTAGGAAACTATAGAAAATCTTGAAGAAGAACCAAACCTATATGTAAAACAGTTTTTTGACTTACTACACTAAACTAACCAAGAATTATGGCCAAATTGTGAGACAATGACTCAATTGTCTTCAATTGCTCGAATATTGAACATAAACTATGAAGGGCATACTTATGATCGTAGTTTTGATAAAATTCTTGGATGATATAATGTATCATTGCTTCCTAATCATACAATGGTTGATAGTTTTTACAATATGAAGAAACTTCTTAGGGGTCTTGGTTTACCTATTAAAAAGATTGATTGCTGCAAATTAGGACATATCTTATATTGGGGAGATGATATGGAATTACAAGAGTGAAAATTTTGTGGTCAATCTAGGTTTAAGCCTAGAAAGCGTTCTATGAAACAAAAATTAGTACCCTGGAAGCGGATGTATTATTTCTCACTAACTCGAGACTTTAAAGACTATATACTTCTAATGTTATTGCATCTTACATGAGATGGCATAATGAGCACAAATAGGAAGATGGAATAATGAGTCATCTATCAGATGCACTGGTATGGAAACATTTCAATGACACTCATTATAAGTTTGCAGCTGAAAGTCGAAATGGTAGGTTGGGATTGTCGATGGATAAATTCCAATCTTTTGGCCAATCCATCTAGAAATATTCATCATGGCCAATCATAATTATTCCTTATAATTTGCCTCTAAGGATGTGTATTAAAGAGGCATATATGTTCTTGATAGTGATTATGCCAGGGCCTATAAATCCAAAGCATAAAATTGATGTATTCTTACAACCATTGATATCTGAATTGTAACATCTTTGGAAATTTGGTGTTGAGACATATGATGTGTTTCTAAAACAAAATTTTGTGTTGAGAGCAGCTTTAACATGGACCATTAATGATTTTTGGGCATATGCTATGTTTGTGGATGGAGCACAATAGGGAAAATGGCTTATCCTTATCGTGGCAATGATTCTGATACATTTTATCTTCCAAATAGGGGCAAAACATGTTGGTTTGACAACCATAGAAAATTTCTTCCTCCAAATAATCCTTTTAGACCCAATAAGCAAAAGTTCATTAAGAATATGATGGTAAAAATACCTCTCCCCCTCACAAAGCTAGTGAAGAGATATTGCAGGAGATTAAAGAATTAGGCTTGCTGAACTTACAGAATTTGAAGTTAATACTAGCATTAGTAAAAACTTTGGTTGGAAAAAATGAAGCATCTTTTAGGATTTGCCATATTGGAAAACTAATTTTATACATCATAATCTAGATGTGATAAATATTGAAAAAAATATTTTTGACAATTTGTTCAATACTATAATGAACATTGAAGGGAGGACAAAAGATAATGCAAAATCATAGACTGATTTGAAACTTTTTGGTAGAAGGAATAAGTTACATAAAGATGTTCGTACCGGTAAATATCTGAAGTATGTTACTCTTTGGCCAAAAAACAAAAGAAAATATTATGTGAATGGTTGAAAAGTATAAAGTTTCCCGAACTTAGCAAGGTGTGTGGACATGAGGAAGTACAAATTATTTGGGATAAAAAGTCATGATTGTCATGTGCTTAAGCAAAGGTTAATTCTAATTGCATTTTAGGAGTTGCTACCGAATAAGGTTTGGGAAGTAATAGCATAATTAAGATTGTTTTTCAAAATTTTAACATCACCTAAAATCAAGTTAGCTGAAATGGAAAAAGTAGAAAGGAAAATTCTGGTAATTTTGTGCAAGTTAGAAGGGATTTTTCCTCCAAGCTTCTTTAACTGTATGGAGCATCTACTTGTATATTTAGCACATGAGGCTAAACTAGTCGGTCCCGTTCAATATCAATGGATGTATTAGTTTGAGAGGTAATTTAACAAAAATGATTGTAATTGAAATAATAACATGTTTTAACAACTAAATTATAATAACCCTATTTGCTAATATAGGTATTTGCATCACTTAAAGAAAAATGTCAAAGACAAGGCTAGAATTGAAAGTTCGATATGTAATGTTTATTCAGTGGAGGAAGCTAGTACATTTTGTTCACGTTATTTTGAGTCGTATGTTCACAAAAGAGTGATGTCGATTGTAACTTATCCATTTTCACATATCCTGGATGAACATATGGACATTCAATAAGAAGAATGTTAACAGAGAAAGAAATTGAGGCTGCCCATGGTTACATTTTATTGAACTGTCAAGAGGTTCAACCTTTCGTGCAATAAGTTGAAATCGATTATTTAGGTTTTGAAAAGTAGTTAGAAGACACTTTCCTCGATGGTTCAAAAAATGTAATTTTCCACTTACAAATATAGAAATGATTGAATTATAAGATTTAAGTGTTCAAATGATATTATACTGTTTAATATGATAATTTCTTTTGTGTAGGCCTTAGAAAATCCAATAGAGAACAAGTTTATATGTGATCTTGCAAAGGGACCTTTGCAAATTGTTAAATCGTATCCGGTGTATTTCGTTAATGGATACAAATATCATTCAGAATATCTTGGTCATAGCATGACAATAATAAATAGTGGAATTTGCATACAGGGAGAATTGATGGATTACTATGGTAAAATTATTGAGATACTTGAAATTCAATACCCTACATTGCCAATAAAGCGAAGTGTGATGTTTAAGTATGACTGGTTTGATTCAACTCCAAATATTGGTATAAAAATGCATCGCCGATACAATCTAGTTAAAATCAACAAGCTAAGAAGATTTAGATAATTTAAATCTTTCGTGTTGACAATGCAAGCGATCCAGGTATATTATGCACCTTTTTCTCAGCTTACGATGAGATAAGTCAGATTGGTTGGCCATTGGCAAATTTAAACCTAGAGGTGTTTTTGAATCACATGGAAAAGGAGAACAGAGAATTGAAAGTGAAGTATTTCAGGAAGATGTTTATGAAATAAATGCATCTGTTACATATGACGATAATGAACCTTTGAACGATCCATCTAATGAATATGTTGAACTTTCATCTAGAAAGGATGATGAGGGCCAGAGATCTGAAGAGGAGCCTGAGTTTGATTCTAATTCTTAAAAAAAGGATTATTTTGATTTACAATTAAGTGATGATAACGATTAATTTATGTTTGTAATTGAATATTATATTCAACAAATCAACTATTTCCTTTTCAATATATTATGTAAAATATTGAATTCAAATTGTTATATTTCTATAAAATTCAATCAAATATAAATTTCAGGTTGAAATATGCTACCAAAGAGAAAACAGAATATAATGTGACCAAGGTTCAGACAACGATTCGAAAATTACTTACTGTATAGGTAAAGCATCACATTCTGCAGTTGGAACTGAATCACCTCCTCCCCCTCCAGCTACTACACTAGCAGATGAGGCATCACCTTTCATACCTGCTGCTACACTATCTAGCACCCCTACATCACCCACTACCACTATAGCGATAGAGATATAAGGGATAAATGATGTAGATGAAAGAGGCAGTCACTAGCCTGGAGTTAAGGGACCTGACGGAAGAACTTACATCACATTTGTCAATAATCTATAAGTGAAAATACGTGAAACACTATACGTTTATAATTAAGTTATAGGTTTAAATTTTAAAAATGACATAAAATTATTTTTTATATTAGGTTGATTCCATCTGGACTGTGCTCAAGAAACATGACATCCGAATTCAATGAGAAGATTGATCTTGAGGGTTATGTATGGAAGAATATCTCTTAGGCCACAAAGGAATTTTACTATCAGGAGTTTGAGGTAGAAAATATTATTTTCTTTTTTAATTGATTTTTATACATTAATTAGATAAATATTATTACATTATAAGTATTTATCGAATTTTTTCCTTTTGTTTAAAAAAGAATTTTTTTAGGATTCTAGATTTGACTCGGTCACTAATAAAATATAGGAGAGATAAGCATGTATACATTATCAAGACTTCATTGAAGCGATACAAAAGGCTAGTGTATGACCACCTTATATTTCTGAACAAATATGGAATCGTTAGCAACAATATTAGACATCACCTGAGGTAATGTCTATTTCAGAGCATAATTCTACCAACAAACGTGGAGGACCGAGGGAAGAGAGTCTTCCCGTACATATGGGAGGGTTTATTACCCACCACAGCATGTAAAGAGATCATTAAGTATTTACACTTTACATTTATATTCTGTTTTTTTTACTTTGTTGTATTTTAATTTAAATTGATGTGTCAATTTTGGAATGAAATGTGTATTGTGGAGAATGATAATGTTATAAATGTCTAGTGTCATATATGGTTGTGTTGTTGAGTTATTTTCTTTGTTCAATAAAAGGTAAATATCATAAAAATAGAGGAAACTCTGCTAAAATTTTTATAAATTCTAGTTCATTTATAACATTTTATTCTTATGCAAGAAAAGTCTATGGGCCTAAGGCCTACACCCCATTAACTCTTTTTGCACACTCACACTAAGAAGTGTGACGATGTGATATTCGTCAACACGCGATGTAAAAAACTGAATGTATGTGAAATTTATGGTTTAATATTAATGCTTAATAATTATCACTTACTAATATAAACATTATCTTTTGATGGGACCAAATACAAGAAAGCATTCAACGACAATCTTAGCAGTTTGACGAAGTTGATGAGACTCAAACTTATATTTATGCAGTGGTGGTAAGGACCGTCGTGGAAGGATATTCGGCTTAGGTTTATTTGCGAATACATGTATTCGCAATCCTCCATATCTAGTACAACAACATCTAGTAGGCGATCTACAACCAATGAAGTCCATGAGCTTGAGAGCGTAGTGCAGACATTGGCAACTTAGTTGCAATAATCGATGAAGTCATAGCTTAGCTCCATAATGAGATGGATGAGTTGAATGGGAGGGGTAGCCCCTCATCGCAGCAATCAGAGCATCCATGGTCACCAAATCAATAGTGTACTTGTGGTCATTTCATTTAAATTACAAATACTTATTATGTACAATTTAATGTTTTTATTATCAATTAAGATAATTATAACTTTATATCATCAATCAATTTTCTGTTTAACCAAATTAAATGTATAAACAAATTAAAATATTATGCATAGATAATTCATAGCTGTTTAAATTATGCATCAACCATAAGATCATCAAATAAAATTTGATGATAGGATTTTAATTTTTTGTTAATTTATCAACGAAAAAATAAAAGTGCGTTGGTGAAATCAATTCTATTTATCGACAAAAAAACAACAAACTATCGATAATATTGACAGTAAGTAACAGACGGAATAACCAATTCCGTCGCCCACTTTACCAGTAGGATTTACCGCAAAATAACTATCGGTATACTCACCGGCGAAACAAATATAACCGTCAGTAATATTATAATAAATTTAGCGACAGAATAACAAATATTGTCCATAAATCTGTCGATAGACAAATTTTGACCGTTGAAAATTTACCGTCAATCGACCGCACAAACAACTGTCAATATATTCACTGATAGTTACATAAATTGTCTGTCGGTAAATTTATCGACGAACATTCCGCTATTCTTAAGAAATTATTACCTATGGCCATTTCTATGAAGCCTGGTTCCGTTAGTAAATTCGGTCGCTAAACTGTCTTGCCAACAAAATGTTTAGGTTTTCCATACATAATATCCATCGTTAAATGACATTTTGTTGTAGTGTGAGTAGAGCCTTAGTATGCTAATTCCTCTATACAAGAACAAATAGGACATCCAAAGCTGTAATAACTATAGATGCATTAAACTATTTAATCACATCATAAAGTTATGGGAGAAAGTGCTTAAGAAGAGAGTGAGAAATGATGCACCTATCTCAGAGAACCAGTTTGGATTCATGTTAGTAAGGTCCACGATGGAAGCTTTACATCTCCTTAGAAGATTAATGGAATATTATAGAAAAAGATAGCGTAACATACACATGATTTTTATTAACTAGGAGAAAGTGTATGACAGAGTACTTAGGAAAACCACGTGGAGTTGTCTAGAAGTTAAGGGTGTTCTTATGATTTATATGAGTTATTAAAGATATATATGAAGGTGTAAAGAATAGAGCAAGGATTATAGCAGGAGATATTACAAAGCATTTTTCAATCGATATTGGAGTATACCAAGACTCCTCATTGAGCCCCTTTTTAATTATACTAGTGATAGATGAGCTCATCAAGAATATCTAAAGGGATGTGCCTTGGTGTATGTTATTTGCTGATGATATTATTTTAGTGGATGAGATAAGAAAGAGTATCAATGTTAAGCTAGAACTTTGGAGAGATATATTAGAGTTTAATGACTTTAATTAAGCAAGAATAAGATTGAGTGCTTAAAGTGTAACTTTTTAGGTCATAGGGTGGCTCTCACTATGGAAGTAAAGATTAGTTTAGAAGTTATACCAAAAAAAGAGTGTTTTAGGTATCTAGGATCTATCATCCAAAGTAATGATGAGATCAATGAAGACATAGTTCACCTATGGTGGCATAAATGGAGAAATGCATCAATAGTTTTATGTGACAAGAAAATACTACTTAAGCTCAAAGGTAAATTTTATCGTTGAGCAATTAGGTTGACCATGCTCAATGGGGCAAAGTGTTGACTCGTCAACCAAGTACATAGTTATAAGTTAAAGGTGGCAGAGATGAGAATACTTCGTTTGGATGAGCAACCTTATTAGAAGAGATAAGGTTAGGAATATAATGGTAAGATACGAATTAAAGGTGACTAATATTAATGAAAAATTAAGAGAGACAAGGTTTAGGTAGTTCAAATATGTTAAGAGAAGACATCTAGACGCTCCAGTGAGAAGATGCGAGAAGATTGTACTTTAAGACTATAAGAGGAAAAAAAAAAGAAGGTCTAAGAAGAACTGAGAGAAGGTGATCTCATATGATTCTATAGAAACTTACCAAAGATATGATCTTCAATAGAAAACTTTGGTATACTAGAATACGGATAATGGATCTTAATAGTAAAGGATTTTAAGTCTCATCTCTTGTAGTTATCCTAACTATTTAATATTTCAAGTCTCATCTCTTGTATTTATCCTAATTATTTAATATATAGTACTTCCTTCTTTGTTATTTAGATTAAACATTTTCTTATTTAGCCTAAATATAATCTTATAATAGCTTGTTTGATTTATTTATTTATTTACTTGTCTTCTTTCTTGTTTGTGTATTTATTGCTTATTTTATCTTTTATTCTTATTCTTAACCGTGTCCCATATTTATTGTATTACTTGTTTTTATATTTTTATTTATAATTATTTATTATTATTATTATTATTATTATTATTATTATTATTATTATGATCATCATCATCATCATCTATGTATATGTATTTTGTTTTTATGTGGATCTATCATAAACAATCTCTTTACTAATTAGGGATATTTTGGAATTCTCCATATCTCATGTATTAATGAAAATTTTATTGGATTATTGTTATTGTTGTTAGTTTTCTTATTCAAGTTTAAGTTTGTTTTGTCTCCTTATAATAGCACTGATATTACGAGAAATTTTGGTTCAAATTTTTTCTGTTGTATTTTATTCAACCACGTTAATAAATATATACACAAGCAATTTCATGACCTACTTCTAACTTCCCAAAGATAACTCT
>JANZLD010000006.1:26291363-26314144 GCA_026413575.1 Erythroxylum carthagenense | reverse complement strand
ATAAATGAATGATTTTATGTGTTTTGAGGAACTTTAATATAGGATATTGGTTGAGTTGCTATCGAAATAAAGAACGAAGAAGAAATATAAAAGTGCTATTTTTGTGTTTATATAATGTGATGCATATCTACCTGTTTAGATACTCTAAGTGACTTTAACTAAGAAACAAATCAACTAAATATTACACAATATTAATGTACATAATTATAGGGAAAAAAAAGAAGGCTAATTAAATGTTGATAGTTGACTGTCAAATATGTTAATAATTTATTGTAGATTTAAGATTAATAAGTATCATATCAAATAGTTTTATGTTTATTAAATAGTGTTCGTAAAGTAGAAAAAATATATTTCTTGTCCTTGAGAAATGATGAAGTTGGTGGTTGGAGTAATTTTGGAGGTTAAGGGTGCTCAAGAAAAATCTTTTTGGTTCTTCATAAAATTTTTGCAAGTAATATAAACAAGTAAATTTATAGTGTTAAATTATTAATTAGTTAAATAAATAATTTATATATTATTATACATCTTAAAATATTTATTAAAAATAATAGTTCCGAAAATATTTTATTGAAAAGTGTATATGCCTTTCATTGCATTGGCATGTGTGAATCTTTACATGCATCTTAATATAGAATATGCTCGTATCAATACAATTATGATTTTGACTTCGGTGCTGATTGAAGCAAGTATACGTACGACTAAGACACACCGAGTATAACTGTTGCACACTTAAGTTATATCTTTTTATACAAAATTTTAACATTAATATACTACCCAAAAAAATTGTTTAAACAATACAAGCTATCTTTTTAATATAATAATAATTTTATTCTAAATATATTAGATATTTTTTAAATGTTACAGTAATTTATTTATCAAATTATTCATATTCTTGTATTTGCTTATTATATTTATTACTAGTACATAATTAATTTAGGTAAAATATCAAACTTCTAACATTTATTTTAAATTTCAATAACAATATCTAAACCATTAATTAAAAAATCCAACTTTATAAAATTAAGTAATTCATTTTATGTAATTAATAATATATTTCATATAATTTATATTTATTAATTTAAATTAATAACTTAAATAATAGTTAAATTATCTGCTTTATTAAAACATTGAGTACTATACAAAATTTAAGAATGAATGCATTTAACTTCTATAAAAGGTTACTAATAGATCAACTCATGCCAGTAATTGCGGGGTTCTCGTACCAAAGCAAGCAGCTGTTGTTTTTCCCTTTCACGTCCTTAAGTGCATCTATGAAATCTCTTCTAACCTATATGATTAGAACCACACAAAAAGATCTTTAGTTGAAAAATATTTGGCATGATAATAAGGAATTTGACAAATATACAAAATATTTTTTATAATAATTGAATCAAAGTTATTAATATTAGAAGCTTATTAAATAAATAATTAATAAGAGTATAACAATTTATAATTTAAGTAATTTAAAATTAAATAATAAAATCATTTCAATTGATATTTAAAACATATTTATTTTAATATAATTCTATTTTAATTAAAAATTATTTTAAAAATAAATAAATTTAAAGTAGTCAAAACATTTTTATTCCGAGTTGAATTTTATAAATAATTTTGCGATATTCAAGATTACATACAAGATAGTTGCCAAAAATATAAAAGAGGAACTCAAAATCCATAATTAATTTGTGATCTTAACCTATAAACCTTAACCCATAACCCATGATCCAACTCCCATGAGGCTTGTCGATGAAAAAATCTACGAGCCTAAGAGTCACAACAAGAACTTGTTTTCTTAATTCACAGGTGCAAACAATGTCATGTACTATAGTTTTGAAATCAATTGTAGGTGATTAATTCAATTGGTTAGTACTTAAGGGATGTTATGTAAAATTTAGATGTTCTATAAACTTTGGGGAATATGAAGGATACAAAACATGGAATCATTGTTTGAAATTAACAGTTATGAGTAATGTTAACAGATCTTGGATGTATAAACGATTAACAGCTGATGGTTTCATTAATCATGAGTTTGTTGAGGGAGTTGAAGCTTTTATTCATTATGCATGTTCTTAACTTGCATATATGGATGACCCAAAGATCATATGTCTAGGTAAAAAATCCAAACACATTCGTTTCTTTCCTATTGATGAAGTGAATGGGCATTTGATGAGAAAAGGGTTTGTCCTAAATTATTTTGAGTGGACACGACATGGAGAACCATTAACTTGTAGCACCTCAAAGGTTAATGAAGTACAATCATCAGTGAACTTAAATGAATTTGAAGGGGAGATTGGATTTAGAACAAATAATGTGGATGCAAATGAAAATCCTCACATGCAAATGGTTTATGATGTAGCCAATTATACCTTTCAGGAAAATATAGAAAATCCTGAAGAAGAACCAAACTCACGTGCAAAACAGTTTTTTGACTTACTACACTCAACTGACTAAGAATTATTGCCAAATTATAAGACAATGACTCAGTTGTCTTCAATTGCTCGAATATTGAACATAAATTCTAAAGGGTATATTTCTGATCATAGTTTTGATAAAATTCTTGGATGCTATAATGAATCATTGCCTCCTAATCATACAATGGTTTATAGTTTTTACAATATAAAAAAACTTATTAGGAGTCTTGGTTTGCCTGTTAAAAAGATTGATTGTTGCAAATTGGGATGTATGTTATACTGGGGAGATGATTTGAAATTACAAGAGTGCAAATTTTGTGGTCAATCTAGGTTCAAGCCTAGAAAGCATTATATGAAACAGAAATTAGTATCTTAGAAGAGGATGTATTATTTCCCGCTAACTCCGAGATTTTAAATACTATATGTTTTTAATGTTACTGCATCTCATATGAGATAGCACAATGAACATGAACAGGAAGATGGAATAAGGAGTCGTCCATCAGATCCACTAGTATAGAAACATTTCAATGATACCCATTATGAGTTTGCAGTTGAAAGTCAAAATGTTAGGTTGGGATGTCAATGGATGGACTTCAACCTTTTGGTAAATCTAACCAGAAATATTCATCATGGCCAATCATAATTACTTCTTATAATTTGCCTCCATGAATATGTATGAAAGAGGCATATATGTTCTTAATAGTGATTGTGCCAAGGCCTTCAAATCAAAAGCATAAAATTGATGTATTCTTTTAACCATTGATATCTAAACTGCAGCATCTTTGGGAATATGGTGTTGAGACATATGATGTGTCTCTAAAACAAAATTTTATGTTGACGGCGGCTTTGATGTGGACCATTAGTGATTTTCTAGCATATGTCATATTGTCTGGATGGAGCACAGTAGGGAAATTGGCTTGTCCTTATTGTGGTAATGATTTTGATGCGTTTTATCTTCCAAATGGGGGCAAAACATGTTGATTTGACAACCATAGGAAATTTCTTCCTCCGAATCATCCATTTAGACGCAATAAACAATAGTTTATTAAGAATAGGACGGTAAAAACACCTTCTCCCCCTCACAAAGTTGGTGAAGAGATATTGCAGGACATTGGGGAATTAGGTTTGCTGACAGTTACAAATTTGAAGCTGATGAAGTTAATATAAGCATTAGTAAAAACTTTGGTTGGAGAAAATGAAGTATCTTTTGGGATTTTCCATATTGAAAAACTAGTTTGATACGTCATAATCTAGATGTGATGCATATTGAAAAAAATATTTTTTAACAATTTGTTCAATACCATAATGAACATTGAAGGGAGGACAAAAGGCAATGCAAAATCACGAGCTGGTTTGAATTTTTTTTTATAGAAGAAATGAGTTACATAAAGATCCTTACACCGGTAAATATTTGAAAGCATGTTACACTTTAGACAAAATAAAAGGAAACATTATGCGAATGATTGAAAGGTCTATAGTTTCCTTATAGTTTTATTTCAAACCTAGCAAGGCATGTGGATATAAGGAAATACAAATTATTTGGATGAAAAGTCATGGTTGTCATGTATTTATGCAAAGGCTAATTTCAATTGCATTTCGGGAGTTGCTACCGAATAAAGTTTAGGAAGTAATAACATAATTAAGTTTATTTTTCAAAAATTTGACATCATCTAAAATCAAGTTGGTTGAAATGAAAAAACTAGAAAGGGAAATTCCAGTAATTTTGTGCAAGTTAAAAGGGATTTTTCCTCCAAGCTTCTTTGATTGTATGGAGCAGCTACCTATGCATTTAGCACACAAGGCTAAATTAGCCGATGCAATTCAATATCAATAGATGTATCCGTTTGATATGTAATTCAACAAAAATGATTATAACTGAAGTAATAACATGTTTTAACAACTAAATTGTAATAACCCCATTCGCTAATATAGGTGTTTACATCACTTGAAGAAAAATGTTAAAAACAAAGCTAGAGTTAAAGGTTCGATATGTAATGCTTATTTAGTAGAGGAAGTTATTACATTTTGTTCACATTATTATGAGCCGCATGTTTACACAAGAGAAAGAAAAGTTCCTCGTAATGACGATGAGGGAGGAACAAGTAATGCTAATGGTAACTTATCCATTTTTACATATCCTGGACAAACATATGGATGTTTAATAATAAGAATGTTAACCTAGGAAGAAATTGAGGCTGCCTATGGTTACATTTTATTGAACTATCAAGATGTTCAACTTTTCGTGCAGTAAGTTGAAATTGATTATTTAGGTTTTGAAATTTATGAAAACTAAAATACATAATAATATTTTTAGATTATACGAGGAATTGTTATGTGAGCTAATACCCTAAAAAACACAGGATGATATCAATAAAGAAGTTAGAAGGTACTTTCCTCGATTTTAGATTTTATATATGGATTGATAATTCATATTTATGAAAAGATCATAGTATGAATAATAAGATTTACATAGTTCCTAGATATAGTTATAAATCTTTTAGATTAAAAATAAATCTATTATAGGTATCTATAGAGATTTTGATTAGAAAGAGATTTCAATCAATCAACTTAAGGATAGAGATTGTATGACTTGAGAAAGAATATGGTTATAAATTTTGAATTTTTATTGGTCTAATAAGCTAGAATTAATCATTAAATCAAGAAAAATATAACATAGAAAGGATTAGGGGGATTCTACATCATGATCCTGTTTATGTATTGGTTGCTTTAATTTTAATTCATTTATTTGATATAGTACTTTAGATTAGTTTTTTAATTCTTTTTTCTAGTACTTTAGATTAGTTTTTTAATTCTTTTTCTTTTAATTCAATCATTTGATTTATTATATTAGATAATAAAAAATAGCTAGTATTATTACTTGGAGCCTTGGGATAACTAGTAAATTTGCTCTTTAGTGACCATAAGATCATAGGTTCAAGTCACAGAAATATCTTCTTTATAAAAATACAAAGGGAATTCTGTATACATTAATGATCCTCCACCAACCCCCGCAAAATGGGAAGCCTTGTGCACTAGGATACATTGACTTTAACTTTGACTTTAGTTAGTACTACTACTTGTAGTCCTCATGAAATTGTCACTCGTATTCACCTAAGTTATATTATAAGAATGATAGGTGCACTTACTTAGGTTATTCTTTAGTATTGTTCTATTTGGATTGCATATATCACTTTCAACAACCATGTATTTATTCTCGTAATTTACTGGTTTCCTTGTCTTTGCTTGCTTTTCTATTTTAAATGTAGGTGAGGTAGTTTAGCAAAGTGTAAAGTTTTAAGAAAATGTGATTGATTCCTTGTTTAGGGAACACACACACACACATATGCATAAACTTATTGCATATCATTTTTGCACTAAAACCTCATGCTAATTGATCCGTAAGCTTTAAGGTTAGGGTGATGCATAATGGATATTCCTTCTTCCTTCTTCCCTTAAGATTAAAACATCAAAAAGATAACAGGAGGCACCTAATTCATGTTAGTTAATCTAGACATATCCCTTCTCAGGGATTCACCTATCCTTTAATGATAAAACATTACCTTAAACTAAGTGCACTAATTAGCTTAAAGCTCAACTATAGTTTCAATCCTTAGGGGATGTCGAACTTTTGGGAACACCGGAAGGATTTAACTTATCATTTTCAAAACTTCTTTTAATTCCATTTATTATGCATAATTTTAATAAACAAGGGGGCGTTTTCTTTAGGATGTTTCCTTTGAATCATAAATCTTCTTTTTAGATTCAAAGGATTCTTGCTTTTAATTTTTTAAAATCGGTTAATCCTTATTTTATTTTCAATTTTCTTAGTTGAATAAAATTTATTACATTTTCATATAACAATTTTTCTCTAAAGAGAATGCATAAAGTAACTTCTGTTTTTTTTTGGAGATTTTGTTGTTGAGGTCATAAATTTTCGTTATATAAAATCAGGATGAAGTCATAATCCATCAAAAGCCTAGGGCAAGAAGGGAGTAAAAGATGAAATCAACTGCATTGCAAATTTTTAATCCCACTTTTGGTCACAAGAAACTAGTTTTATGCAATGATATATACAAACTTAGGAAGCATAGATACAGAAGTTCTTCTGTATACATAAGATTCATTTTCTTATTTTAAAAAAATAAAATAAAATTATTCATTTTCTTTAGAATTTTCATATACTCTGAACATTCTTTTGGTCTTGTTGGTGATTGACTATGCAACTATCAAGAAGAACTTAAAAGGTAGTCAAGAAAATCTCCTTTCTCATATAAAAAATTAAGGCAATGGAACCTTCACAACTTGAATGCTCTGAAGTAGATGAATTATAGGAGAAATTGCCTCAAATAACAAAGGAGCTTAGATTAGAAAGATTAACCAAAGGGAAGCCTCTCACTAAAGAGAAGACACAGCCTAATACTCTGAAAGCACATACTCCATGTACAGCATTGCCTTCGTTATTTGATTCAAACTTTAAGTTTGCAGTGCCTTTTGCATTGACCTTTTAATTCCAATGACCAATATTGCTTTAGTTTCCACCAATATATCAATTCCCACATGCATCGATCTATTAGTTTTCTCTAGCATCTGCCTATCATTTTCCCATCATGTTGACTTACTTTAGCCCACAAATGTCTACCTACTAGGTGTTGCCAATTTTCACACATCATATAATAGGAATGGAGGTATTGTACTTGATCCAATTCCATACTAATTTATCCATCACCAGTATTCTTGACTGTAGAATTGGCACTGATGCAATTTTCTTTCTATGATCATGTGACCATTAAGGTGATGAAGAAAACTAATGAAGGATTTATAAAGGATAATATTGGTTGACTTAGCAAAACGTATGAAATTGTGATGAAAATGACTATAAGCACTTTATCTACTAATGCTCAGGCACCTTAGGAATTTTGTTCAGTCTCAAATATTTAAGTGTCTCCCAAGTTCATAATATTGAAAATCGTGAGGTACGATGAGAATTCATATTTAAGGGGTCATTTAAGAATGGTATTTGATAAACAGGTTGCCTATAATAATAGTGGAGACTTGGTAATCTACTACTTTCTAAAAAGCCTTTTTGAACCGACTACATTAATTTATAAATTAGGATCAGTCATCTTTGAAATCTTGAAAGGACCTAGTAAATATATTCTTAACTCAATATGGGTACAACCATGATACCATAGTAAATGTAAGGACCTATAACTATAGATAAGAAATCCATAAAAAGCTTGAAAGCATGCAAAAGCGAAAGAAGACCAACTACCTTTTTTAAAGAGAGGATTGTAGGCCTATTTTTAAAGACACCCAAAAGCGTATTACAATAAGTTCTGATAGTTCGCGAATTGCCCTTTCAAAGAGCTAGTCTGTGAATATAAAGCGTTAAAAATGCAATTAGAAAAGGAAATTTTGAAATCCTTATCCAAAAGACCACCAAATTCCCTTCCATAAGAATATGGAGAAAAAACCAACCAATTGGAAGCAATCTCTACTACTTACCAATATTCAAAAAATCAAAGAGAGGATAAAGTTAAGGAAACAATTTCAATTAAAATTTCATTTTATTATATCCTATTTCTTTTCTCAAGTGCCTTTTATGCTAGTTCTACATCCTCCACAGGAGGCATTTATCCAAGGATACCGTAATCAACTAGGTCGTCTATCATTCAGACTACCTTTCTTACCATAAAAAAAACCATTTCCTCAGCCTCGGCTAGTTACACTCTCTTATCGTTAATAAAACCAACCATGGTAATAACAACAACTTAAGAAATGGAAGCATAACTAAGGACATTGGAGGAACAAAATGGAGCCTTTTATACTGAAAAACCCAAAGGGAGTAGTCGTTTCGCAAATTTTTCAATTTTACTGCGAACGTCTTTAGCGTAAACAAAAACAAAAATAATCAAAAACGAAATAACAAATAACACCATAAATTTAGTAACGCAATTCGGCACACATTACCTACATCTGTGTGGTCCTCACCCAGCTTAATAACTTTCACCAAAGTACAATAAATTTATCCAAGACTTTACTAAGTCAACACACTCAACCCTTGATACTATCTATCAACCTCACTTCTCGTGAAATAATTTTACACTTAATAATACGACCACCTCGTACTAACCTTAACAGAGGATTTTTTACAAACTATTTACTAATAAAGACAATTAATCGAACAACTCAAGTAATTAAAATAACTATAAACAAAAATGATAATACTTTAGATAAAAAGAACAACTTCTCGATGAATTCCACTCCACTGAAATAGATCTAGAAATTTTCGTAACAACAATGCCCTAATTCATATAAACACCAACACAAAGCCATACACCCACTACACCGTAATTACTCTTTACTATACCATCGTAGCTCACTTCACCTTAGCTTCATACTCATCAAACGTTAATTAGCTATATTCCAAAATACACCCATAACCACAATTTTTCAATGTCGAAGATTTATTTTAATTAACTTAATGAGACAAACGTCCACAACATCAACATGTGTTCACCAAATGTCTACACTATAGCTTTCACAAAAGACACATTATTCAGCACTGTTCCAAGATGCACCCATACAGGCAGCGCATGCCTCCTTGAATAACTGCACTACTTCCACGGTGTTGATTTTTATAATTAATTTTCTTCGTTGACAATTAATTCCCATCACCACTGTTCCACACTGAAACGTGAACTCCAATGCTACACACTCACCTCACAAATTTTATTCATCTCTCTTTCCACATATGTTGCAGCCATATTTATTTCTTAATTAACCATGAACACACCCCCTCATATGCCACATATGCATGTTTTTCACAATAAGCCACACACACATTTTTTCCTCAAAAATCGCACACACACACAAGCTAGATTAACTTCTATAGTAGATACCAGGTGTTCACAAATCTCTCACACACTTAGAGTCCCACTTAAATTCAAACATGCAACAACCTCATACTTTTAATTTCATTAATCCACAAAATCCGCAAATCCAGCAGTAATTTAATTCCATTATCACCATGATGATAGACTCATATATATATATAGACATATAAAGATGAAATTCACAATGCTCTCCCTTAATCAAACATCGAGTATCAAAGAACATCACAGTTATCCAATAATCCAAAATTTTCCCCTTAAGGCAAAAAGATGCCAAAAAGCACGACAAATAGTCACACATATATTTTAAAATCTCCTCCTAAATGGAACATTCACCACAAACAATCTGATGTCTTCCCCTTGGGACAAAACAATATCAAAATGCATAATCATACTAGCGGAAAAATTATAAGCACACCAAAAAGACAAATTACTACCATTCAAAACACTAAGAGATATGCCCGAAAGAGAAAGAGATACCCGAGATAGATCCATACTGATAAGAGAGCTGAGAAGTCTTCGGTGAAGCTAAATAGAAGTCACAATGCAAACTACTAAAAAGTTGAGACGACAATAGCAATATAAAACTAAAGAACTAAAAAAATAAATCTTTTCTTTTCTTTTTTTATTTTCTTAACAACACAAAAAAACTTCAAAAATGTAAAGCACACAGTCTTTGTGCCCCTTGAAGAATCTCAAACCTAGGCTTATTCCTTGTCATATTATCTCAGTCATCGACTTCCTCTTTAGAAGTAACTGATTTGTCCTCTGTTTGATTAGTTACTTTATAAATAGTAACTAACTGTGAATCTATATATTTTCTTATTTTTCCTTCATTATGTCTTTGTGCCTGTACTTGATCCTTTCTAATCCAAATATACTTTGGTACCATAGACTACTGCTAGAAATTTAATGGAAAGTGTCTAAATTTTCAGTTTTGCTTTGAAACATTAGCTGTAATTGTAGCATCTCGATCTTATGTGCCCGATAACTCCGTAAAAATGACACGTCGGTATAAATCTTCGAGTCTTTCTCAATGTTTCTTCTTCTTGGATAGATCTAGACATATTATATTTCTCTTTATTCACTTTAAACAATTGACCCTTATAGCTAATACCTTGAAGATCCCGTTTAACCTTACCAATTTCCATTAACTTTTCTAATTTTTATGTGCCTCTATTCAACATTCTCAATCCATTTTTAGTACTTACCAATTTTATTCTAGCTTCAACAAGCTCATATGACGTCAACATCAATTTCTTTTCTAACTCTTATATTTCTCTTCCCTCAATCTTTCATTCTTTCTACATATTTTTACCCATTTTTTGTACATTAATTCTTAAGCCTCGTAAACGGTTTCCTTTTTATCACTTGACCCACTTTCATTACTAACATAATCTGAGATTGAGCTTTGAGCGAAATCATTTGCATTTTTCTCAAAATTTTCAAATTTACTCACTTTTTCATCTTCAGTTACTTCCTTATCAGTTACTGTTAAACAACTAGATTTTTGCTGTACAAAGTAACTAACGCATCCTTATTTACAACTTCTTCTTCACTTTCGGATTCGTTATCACTCTAAGTGCTCGTATAGAATTTTCCTCTTCTCTTTTTCATAATTTTAGCACACTCCGCTTGAACATGTCCGAAGCCTTGACACTCACGGTATTGAATTCTCTTTACCTTTCTTTCTCCCTTTTGAGTATTGGCTTGTTGTTCGAAGTTGTTGTTCAATGAGCTCCTGCCTTTTTGCCTAACCTCGGGTCTGTCCTTTTTCACTCTCTTTAGCCACTTAATAAACTCTTGTGTTAATAGCTCTATCTCCTCGTTCTCATCGGATTCATCCTCTAAGTCATTCACGACTTTACCAATCTCAGCTTGCAATGCTAATCCTTTCTTCATCTCTCGCTTATCTTTTAAAAGATTCAGCTCGAAGTTTGTAAAGATTCCAATAACTTTTTCCAATGATAGATTATCAATATCGTGGGCCTCCTTTATTGCTGCAATTTTTGGAATAAATCTTGAAGGTAGCGATCTCAACGTTTTCTTGACTAACTTCACGTTGAAGTATTTCTTCCCAATTGATGAGCCTGATTTGCTATATATCGCAATTTTTCATGAAAGTCTCCAATAGTCTCATTCTTATCCATCTTCAGTAGCTAACATCTGTAGTTTTAATGCTATCACGAATTTTGACTCTTCATGACTAATTTACAAGGCATCCCACGCTTCTTTTGCTGATTCACAGGCTGATATCATTGAGAAACGTCCTTCATCAACAACACTTAATATCGCATGCATTGCTTGTGAATTTCCGAGTGCACTTTCTTCTTTGACTCTTGTCCATTCAGATGGATTTTTTTGAACTGTCTCTCCTTTATCATCAGTGATCATCGGATGCATCCAACTGTATACTACCGAATGCTAAGTTTTTGTGCCCTGAGCATGGATGCAGACTTTCATTCGTGATTTCCAAGCAGGATAGTTAGATCTGTCCATCAGCGGTGGCTTGATAATTGATGCTCCTTCTCTTATGGCCATGTTATGGCAATGTTCACGAAACTAGGATCTGCACCAACTTGCTACCAAGTTTTGAATCGGTGACCTTGCTCTAATACCAATTGAAAAACCCGAAGGGAGTAGTCATTTCGCAAACTTTCCAATTTTACTGCGGATGTCTCTAGCACAAATAAAAACAAAAACAATCAAAAATGAAATAACAAAATAACACCATAAAATTGATAACGCAGTTCTGTACACCTTGCCTACATCTGCGGGGCCCTCGCCCAACTTAATAACTTTCGTTGATGTACAATAGATTTATCCAAGACTTTACTGAGCCGACACCACTCAACCCTTGATACTATCTCTTAACCTCATTTTTTGTTAAAGAATTTTACAACCAATAGTATGACCGCCTTGTACTAACCTCAACAAATGATTTTTTACACATTGTTTACTAATAAAGACAATTAGTCGAACAACTCAAGTGATTAAAATAACTAGAAACAAAAACAATAATACTTGAGATAAAAAGAACAACTTTCGATAAATTCCACTCTACTGAAATAGATCTGGAAGCTGTCATAACAACAATGGCCTGATTCACATAAACACCAACACGAAATCACACACCTACTGCACTGTAATTACTCTTCATTGCACCATCGTAGCTCATTTCCCCTTAGCTTCATACTCACCAAACGTTAATCAGCTATATTCCAAAATACGTCCATAGCCCCAATTTTTCAACACCAAAGATTTACTTCAATTAACTCAATGAGACAAACCTCCACAACATTAACACTTGTTCACCAAACGTCTACACCGTAGCTTTCACAAAAGACACGTTATTCACCACTGTTCTAAAATGCACCCACACAAACACATAGCGCATATCTCCTTGAATAACTACACGACTTCCATGGTGTTGATTTCTATAATTAATTTTCTTCATTGACAATTAACGCCCATCACCACTGTGCCACACTCAACTCCAATGCTACACACTCACCTCACAAATTTTATTCACCTCTCTTCCCATATATGTTGCAGCCATATTTGTTTCTTAATTAACCATGAACATACCCCCTCATATGTCACATAAGCACTTTTTTCACACTTTTTCCTCAAAAATTGCAAACACACACAAGCTAGATTAACTTCTGCGGTAAATACGAAATATGCATAAATCTCTGGCACATTTAGAGTCTCACTTAAATTCAAACATGCAACAATCTTATCCTTTTAATTTCATTAATCTACAAAATATGCAAATTCAACAGTAATTTAATTCCAATATCACCATGATGATAGACTCCAATATAATATAGAAATCCTACAAGTTATATCTTATATGTCCAATTAAAAATTATTTATATATATATATATATATGGAAATTAACTCTATAAGTTGCTTAAAAATATAATAGTAATGTGTCGATTTTCGGAGAATAGTTGAAGTCCTCATATCCTCATAGGTACATACTGGAGTTGGCATGTAAATATCATGGCGGAGCCTCCGGACACTCAGATTGAAACTTACATAGCTTTTTAGGATAAATTTATATCCTTTCTAAAGCATGAAAGACTTAATTTAGAAGAGGAGGGACTAGGAGTCAACAACAACACTTAATTTGAATTGGGTGGATTCAGGACAGAATTTTGATAATCAAATATGCTTAAATATCGTGTTCCTTTTTTTGGAATTTTTTACTTCTCTTGTTTTTTATTGTAAGGTCCACGATATATATGAACGTCAGCTCATATGGATCATTCATACTTTTAACTAAATTATTTAAATTTGTTCTGTATTAGTTTTTAAATGTTTTTAGACAATTGATTTTGCTTTTCAATTATTAATTCTGAATCAGGGTTATTAATTGATTGGTGAATAATTGCATGTTTCCTTAGCTTCTTTTGAATGCCTTACAAATTGATGGCTACTTGATAATGTTAATAGCATGCATATACAGATGAGAACAAATTTAAAATACCTATTAGATTTGAGGTTGACCTAATATTCCTTGGTCTATAATTGTCTTGCTAAGCCCTATAATTATGATATGACGATATAATTAGTGTGCGAAAGATGATAGTTTGCTAAATTTAGAAGATGATTTAATCCTATTAATGAAATATTTTAAAACTCAGGTCTTGGCGATGGTTAGAAACCTTTAATTAAAATATTAAAATATTTAATTTAATATGACAGGATCAAAACTACTGATCTTGCTTTTGTAACTCTTTCCATGAGACCTTCAGTCATATGTATTTTACATGCTCTTTCTCGAGAACCATACGGCAGGATCTCATCTCAAGATGTGGGGCTGACTGAGCTTTCATAGAATGGAACATGGACAAGGATGATATCAGGTTCCTCCAGCTACCAATGGGATGCTTGCCGAGAAGTTGAATTAAGGATGCTTAAATGACTTGAAAAATTAGTAGCATGAACAAGGAATAAGGAGAACGTATAAAAGTAAGTGTAACAGTCCTCATTTTTAACATGTTTCATCTATGATACAGTGACCAAGTAGTTAAATGCTTAGTTGTCCTTAAGTCCTAAACTTTCAAATCTTGTATCTCAGTTGCACAAAGCTTGTAACCATGAAAGAAGTTGTGTCGATTGTTACTCTCTAATTACTATGAGAATTAATAAAAAAATTAGGAATTTGTTTAATCTTTAGTGTCTACTTTCTCCTATTATTCTTTTCTAGACAAATACTTCAGTTTCTTAATTGGAGTGTAAATGTTGAAGTAACTGTTAAAAAGCAAAGACTATGTATATCACAACCTTCTTCAGACCTCTACAAAATAGGGAGTTTTGTGCGCTGAGTATGATGTTGACTTTAGTTTCTTAATCACAAGCATAACACTTTAAACAAGAGTTTGGTGAGTTTGACTTGAATTGTACAAAATATTATCACTCTATTATCGTGCGAGTACTTGTTAACACATCAGTGCAAACTTGATGCCCTATGAATGTTTTCGTAACGCTTTAGCAGATTCACCATGACTAATAACATCCTTACGAAATTGAAAGAGATCTCTGTAAGACTAAACACAGAATCATCTTACAGTTCCTTGCACTAATTTTCAATACTCGAAATTTGATTTTCCATTAGGCTCTTCTAGTATAAACGCCTTGTTCCCTATGCAATTAGATCGTTGGCAATCAATTATTATTTTTCTTCTTGGTCTCAACAACGTTCTTCAAATATAATGAAAATGTATGACCTTTCATTGTTCAACACACCCCAAATTTACTTAACTACCTTGGTCGTGTACTTTCACACGGATTTTAAGACCATATTAACATGAGAAATTTATCACCACCTAGGAATCAAAGCTCTGTGGAATGCTATACTGGTATGGAAAATTCTTAAGATTAGTTTGCATGTATTCTGCATTCTGAACCTGCAGAAATCTGAACTAAAGCACCATTACTAAGCTTGGAAACACCTCGCTACTACACGAATGATAGTTTCACATAAAAGGTATGTCACCAATGTCAGATTTACAAAAGAGAGACTGCAGCACGAGAGAATAGATTCCTAAACCATTAATGGTATCAAAGATGAAAACTAAGTACAAAGCATAAAAGGTTTTACAGAAGAAATTTTCACATCTTACCAAAAATATGCAGTATCATCAATGAAATAGTATACTTTCTTCGTAATACAACTGGTACGAACAGACTCCATTTTATAACATCTGTCAGAGAGAAACATCTGCTTCAAGTTCCCCGTGAACATAAACTAGATTAAGTACATAACTAAGCCTATCCATTTGTTGCCGCTAAAATGATAGTTTTCACCCAAAGAATCCAATAATTCCTTGATTCTTGTCACGCGAATAGTCAGTGTAAATCACAGTTTGGTGCCAGTATCCAAAAGTCAGCAGAACCTATGGTATGCCTTACATTAGCAAAACAAAACTCTTGGCATCAGCTACTCGTCTAAAATCGAAGTCATTTCTAAAGAAAATTACATGTTTTTCAGCTCGCATTTGTCAGTTTATCAGCCCTTCATTTGACTGCTAGAAAGCTTTTCTTCGTAATTAAGAGCAGCATTTAGAAGAATGTCCATTCCTTCCCTTCCTTTATCTAGTACCTTTTCACAACTCGTAGCCTGATTCTTGTCCATACAATTCCCATCCCTTTTATCCACTTCAACTTTTCTTGTAGATTTTGGCACCTGCTGCCGCAGTTTCCTTTGATGTTTTTTAAATGCCTTCTTAGCCCTGTTTATCTCTTTGATTTTTACAGTACAGTGTTTGCAATGCCAGTTTTCAGCTGGAATAGCAGTAAGCGGCGGATCCAAGCAGCCAACATGATATGCATGATCACAACTATCACATAAAACAATTCCTTCCTCTTTGTCATCTCTAAGGCAAATTCTGCACAAACAAGAAGGGCAAAACCAATCAGGACCACATGATTTTAATTGCTTTTCTGAGAGGCACTTCACATGGTAATGATTGAAAAAGCAGAAGTCATGATCGCATTTCTTTATCATGTCACCTTCTCTCACAACATTCTTACAAACTCCACAAACACCCAATTTTTTTTTCTTTTTCGATGTTTCACGCTCATGACCCAAGCCATAAGTTGTAGCAGTCTCAGCTTCATTGAGTTTTTCATTTGTTGGATTGATCTTATCACCAGTTTGTTTAAATTCCATTCCATAGCCATTCAGCTGCTTACAAACTACACAATCCATATGACGGTTCCCCATTTCACAAGAAACACAGTTGGCACACCAGAATACTGGAGGAATCACCGAGGGAATAGGCCTTATGCATGAGATGTGGTACATTTCTTCGCATGAATCACAAACTAAATATTCCCTTCCACCTGCCTTCTCACCACAAGCTCGGCAAGTGCAGCCTTCTAATGTAACAAAATCTTTCTCTGATTTACCATGAGATTCAGCTTCCTGGGCAGTGCTAACCTGTTAAGAAAGTAAGACCTTTAGAGAACTTTACCATTCCAACTACGTCAAATCTCCATAAAAACATTGAACTTTTGTCTATTTGAATATTAAAAAAATATTCTCATGGAAACAATGTAAATAAGCTTCTGCATCAAAGTTTCAATAATACACAGCTATTAGAAAACACATTGAACATAACTACACTTTCTCACTTACAAAGGGAATTCCATCTTCGGATGTACAATGCCGGGAGCCTCCTACCTGAAAGAGCACAATTCTACATTGACTTAATAGTCATAACAAAAAGGATGTGTAAGCTCATGATGCTTATCATGATATTCAAGTAGGAAGAATACTTTTTGGCTGCACTACCTCTTCATTGTAACAAGACTTTGACACATCTGACAGACCTTTTGCTAAAGAAATCAATTGATTACCAACAACTTGAAGTTTTCTCCACACCTGGAAAAGAAAATTGCAAGTAAAGAACACCAAAAACAGAATTTGGAGAGATTAAAATGCTTGTGAAGTAATTCCTACATGAATTTTAATTTCTGCCATAACTTCTATATTTATTTTGATGCATGTAAACAAAAAAAGACCTTTTTAAGTACAGGACATCTGTATCCGTTGATTTATCAAATTAGCAGTTGGAAAAGGAAATTCAAATATAGCTTGATAGTTGGTTCCAAACCCATGATTAAGAGAAGGTATGAGTGTAAATTGTTTCTCTTTAAATGTCAACATAACGTACAATAGAAGGGAAGTGAATCAGAAAAGGACCAAAATAAAATTCAAACTCAGTTACTCTGATATATAAGAGCCTCAAAAAGCAGAGGAATAGGGATGTTGTTATAGAATAACACCTAAAACATTCACAGACAAACAGAAGGTTCATATTTTTGGAAGTCCATATTTCATGTCATTGGTACATCAAAAGAGATAAAATCAAGTAAAACCAGATATTGTTATAAAAGATTCCAAAGATGAATTGGAAATAGCATGAACTTAATAGAATAGAAAGAGATGTATAGCACAAACTTAAACCAAAAACAAAAAACAATTTCGTTATACTAATAAGGATTGTGAAACTTACCTGCTGAATATCGGCAGAAAAAAGTGAAGGCGAACATTCATAAGCTCCCTCTTTCATTCTTCTGCTTATGAGACGTATGTTAAAAAGGTTGCCAGCCTTCACTCCTTCAAAATTTTCACATAATAGCTTACACAATGAAGTGAACTTTTCATGAAGTATGATACTAAGGAAAACACGCTGGCACATCTCAGTAACTGATGGACGGCAAGATTCATCCAGAGCTCCATTGGCTAACACAGCCTTATAATGTTTAGTGTGAAGATGATTGTTATTAGGCATGCACTCTGCTTGATTAGAGGATTTTTGGCCATCTTCAACACAAACATCCGACTCCTACAGAAAACAGCAAAAGATGAGAACAAAGAAAAAAGAATATAGAACAAGAATGACAGTTTTGTTAAACTAATGCTAGCCAGAGGTATCCACTTCAGTAAAGTCAAAAACCTTAGCTCCCATCATAAGTGCATCAAGGATGCATCTGTTCATGCTTCCCTCATCACCAATTAACGACTCATACAAGTGTACGAGTACAACATCTCTCCACTGCCCGGATGAAACAACATTTGAGCCATTCGTGGATGCAGGAAACTGATGATATGGTTGACTTGGGATCTACAAAGAAACCTCACATAGAGAAGTTATACAATAATAAGGATAAAACGAATACTAATAAAATAAAATTGTATCAAGAAAAGAATGATGGAAAAACTAAAACCAACAAAAAATATGAACTAGGTAGATAGTTGACCAAATTTAGCCAAGGAAAACACTTTTAGCAGAAAAGAGTTCCTGGAAACTGCACAATCTTCTAATCTTTCCTTCTTAATTCACATCATCCAAATTTTGAAACAGATCAAAAGGAAGAGTACAGCATGACCATGTTAACTGCCAACACTAAGTAAAACTCAACAACTAAATTTAACTATAACATGACATAATTATAGCCAAAATTGTTTGTATTACCTGAAAATATAAATTTCCAGTGAATGATAAGATGGATCAATTCAGATCTAAATACAACTTTTTGCATGGTCTCATAATAGCTATTCCACCAAAATAAACATCAAGTTCTTAATGGAACAAACATATACTTTATGTCATTTAATGTCAGACACTTTCCAACCAATCCCAGAAGGACTCAGAAGCGCCAACCATTATATGAGCTCAAGCTTTCCACCATTCGTTCATATAAATGAAAGCCAAAGTGTAGTCACCCACAACATGAGCAACTTGTCTGATTAAGATCCGTGGAGTAGTGACATGATCATCACAAACTTCCATTGCTAAGCATCACTACCAAGTTATATGTCACAGTCCTTAATCATCCAACATCACCATCTAAACTACAAATTGAGGCGATTGCAACATGTTTAAGAATAGTAGATAACTGAATCAACACAGAAAATTAGCTTGTCTGGATCCACATTGGACCCTTTAAGGCCCAAATCAGTGATTTAAAGCAGCTGAGGCTTTAGCTACAGTAGAGACCCAAGTTCATCCACCATTATTTTTCTTTTGTGTGATTCAACCTTCAGAGGCATTCACTTCGCATGTACATAAAAGAATCTATATACATAGTTTCTATTTATTTGAATAGATCTTTAAGAAATATGTAAACAAAAGAATGAGAACCAGCATTGAAATTGAAATTCCCATTCCAACTCAACAAACTAGAATTATAACCTACAATTGTTGTCTTTAGGCACAGCTCAAAATTGCCAGAATCACAACAATGAGGTGGTTTTTGTAGGGGTAGAAGTAGTGCCATTAAGGCCAGTAAAACCAGCATAACAATAATGAGGATGGTCACAATGGCACTTACGAAGATCATAGAGAAACCATATTCAGTATCATTATGCGTATCATATAGAAAAGATTTTAAGATACAGTAACTGACAATTGACCATCACCAACCTTATTTTAATTCCTTTTCTCATTTTCAACAATCAACTCAAGTTTCTTTCTGGAATAAAACATCATTCATATTCCCACAACCAAGGCAAACAAAAGTATTACTCCAAAAAATTTTAAATATACGGACATTTTGCACAAAACATAGTAGCTGCAGCACATTTTTCTAAGTCATCTCTTGCGAGTTTCAGGTGAAATTTTGAGACTTCCTAAATTGCAGCAGACCAAACAAATGAAATTTAGCAAAACCTCTTCAATTATCAAATATACAAAAGCAGTCGATTCAAATTATCACTTAACCCATGCATAGGCAAATGATAGAAACATACCCGGTTTTCTAATTTACTAGCAGATTCTACAGAGCCCCTCTCGTCCTCTTGACCCTTACTCTCTGAGCAAGACTTTGTTTGCCTCCGCCTCTTGTAAGTTCGAAATCCTTCGCTTGTCCCCGAGAAACCATCAACTCCATCATTTCCAATGCCAAACCCAGACAAATTGTTCGTCGTTTCACCTCTCAAGCCTGGAGCTATCCCATCTGTTCCACAACCATTACTTGGTCCCTCTTCCACGCCCATTTCTAACCACACTAGAAGTTAAAAAAAAGAAAGACCATTAATTGGAGTTTTGTTGAAAAGGGAAATCTGAATCTAATACATACAGTTTCCTCGAGTTTCTAAAGTCAAAATCTTGTATCACAGTTAAAAAAATTCTATAGTCTTATAAAGTTACGCCGAAGATTGAAGATTCGAAATGAAAACCCTAGCCTTATCCATGCAAGTTCATTCCTTTCTTTATGGAGCGGTTTCACAATTACCAGAGAAAAAAGCGAAGAGGGAAGAGTATTAAAAAAAACCGTACCTCTGGCAACCCCAGAAACCCTAAAATCCGATGTGATAGATTTGGATTATTAGTACAGTCTTAAGGAGAGAAAGAGAGAGCGTAGTTTCTTTCTTTAGAGTTTCTTGCTCTGCAATTGCAAATGACGACTCCTTATCTAAGTAGCCTGTCAGTCTATTGTTTAAATTTTGACTTCTTTTCGCTTTCAAGTAACTGAAGTAATGCCTGTATCAACGCCCGCTATTTTCCCCTTTTATTTCCTCATTTTAATTAGACTAACTTCATTTTCCCAGGCATTATTCATACAAATTTGATCTACTAATTGCAAAACTTGAGAAACATATAAACAGAAATTAAATTATAATTATTTGAAAACTAACCTTAAAGTCTAATTTATCAAAATTTTAGTTCATCTAATCGATCTTAAATAAATATCATAATTTAATTTAGACATATTACCTTTTAATTATTATTTTCTTTTTTAATTAATGTGCTTACATCTTTTTTTATATATAACAAGAGAGGTTTCAATTTATTCTCTATGAAAAAAAGATATTTACTATTATTTTTTATTTTTGATGATTCAAAGAAAGTAAAACCAAATCATTCAAGTAAATGAATCATTTAATTTAAAATACATATTATATAACCAAGTATCGTGTGTTCTATAGAGCCTAAAAGAAAAATTGAAGATCTTTAATTTGGTAAATTAATGTAATTTTTGTATCAATAACTTAGTGATCAATTTTAATACATGAATTTTTATTTATTAAGAGAAATTAAGATTTTAATTTTCAAAAAAAGAAAACTAAAGGTGTTATCAAAACGGGGTGTTTTGATGTTCTTGAAAATTTTAAAGTATTGAAAATTGATGTTTTAAAAGTTTTTTAATGTCAAATTCTCCTTAGAGTTTAACTTAATGAACAAGTTGCTAAGTAGTTAAAAAAGGTTAGATTTTACCTGGTTAGACATTCAGCTAGTTGAAAGGTTATAACCAACTAATTAATGGTTGTTTTCAAAAGTTACAATAAGGGTGGATTGTGTCCAACTAGGGGGGTTGGACTAGTTGACACCCTAATTAATAAAAGGAAGGTGATGGACTAGTTAATCCTGCTCAAAAACTAGTATTACAATGACTAATTTATGTCTTTAACTATTTGAGGCATTATAGGTTATAAATACTTAGTTTTTCAACTTCATGACATTTTATTACTACAAAAATATTTTTGAGAGAGTTTTCAAACATTTTAAGCATATGCACATTCATTATGAATTAATTGTGAGTTTTAGAACATTAAGTAAGCACGACTTACTGAAATTATAATAAAGTCTAACTGGTGATTGTTTCTTGTGCTTGTTTGATTCAAGAAAGCTTTTTTTAGAAATTAAAGATGTATTAAGCTAATAAAGAGTAAAATGCAAGAGGTCTATGTTGGTAAACCCCAAAAACAAAGACTTACGATATAGAACTATCTAAAACCAACCTAGAGAGGAATCAGTACATAATCAACTAATAGTTCAACTAACAACTAGGTGAAATTTTTGAATAATTAGAGAGGCACTTTATACTAGATTATCAGAAATTCCTGTTGTTCTTCATTCTGGGATTACAGATGAATTGGATATTCTAGCACATTAGTTTTTCTCATATATAGTTTGTTAACTCCCGTAAGATGATAAGTTTGTTGTTTGGCTTACCCTTGGAATCCCCTTCTATTGCTTTCTCTCCAAAGTAGACTGCACTACCAAGTGTAATTTTAAATGTAATATCATCCCATTTATAAGTTAAATGGTTTTCATAAGCCTATGCAACCAACTTAGATTATTTAGAGGGAAAAGTGGTTGAGATGTTACAAAGATGAGTTAAACCATTCTAGATAAATTTCAAGTAGTCACAATTGACGAAAATATGATCTAGCATCCCCTCCTCTAGGTTATAAAAGGAGCAAGGTTTAGTGATGTTAAAAATTCACCTAAGGAAAACACCAGTAAGAAGTCTACTTTCCCTATGTTACATAACTCCCAGTCACACTTTACAAGCTAAAATTAATAAATTTGAACTCGAGATAAAACACGACATGTAGGGTCCGTGAACTCTAGCTACGCGACCACTACAGTAAAGCCCGGCCTCTACCGCCATCACTCCAGGTATTGTCCTCTTTGGTTCAGGGGTGAGCCACGGCTCGAACCCAAGACC
>JANZLD010000006.1:26276412-26291263 GCA_026413575.1 Erythroxylum carthagenense | reverse complement strand
ACACATGCTCAATCAGTAATATGCAATAAAAATTCTAACCCATCCCAATCTACCAAAATGACCTTCCTATCAGTAACGGGATATTACATGACATTATATACACCTTGTGTTGAGGAACAACGTCATATGTTAGACTTATGTTCCTAATAGATGAAGAAGTAGAGGATACCAATATGAAAAATAGGGTAAACATGAGCCAATATAGACCTCGTATTATTTATCAACTTCCATATATGAGAACATGCATAAGATTTACCCTTATGTTAGATTAGGTAAAATATAATCCTTTGAATGCATAACACAAGGCAACATGGTGACGTGTTATGTCCGTATTCCTACTCATTATAGAAGCAGAGATTAACTTTTTACATCACAGGTATAACATAAGCCTATATCGCCAATGTGATGTTTAGCATATTAGTATATGATGTTTGTGTTCTATTTAGCGTAAAAAAGAATTTCAAAATTTAATTAAAATGGCCTAACATGAGACCATGTTTCCTCTATGACTATCATGTGTTTTACAAACATTGAACTATGTGCACCCAATATTTGCACATTTATCTTACATGCCTCCACGTAGCCCTTGTGTAAGCCTTGTTTTACCCTAATATTGACCTTGTTTTACCCTAATATTGACCTATTTTTCATTCGTGTCTAAGACATGATACCAAGCACGCTACCGTGAAAGGCTTGTGTTCTATCATGGATTAACACAAAAGACAACATTCATTACAAACATAATTTTCCCCTTAATATTTTCTTGATTTTCTCTAGATCAATTCAATTCCCCTCAATATTCTAGTATATTTTAAGTTACCTAACTCAATTTATCCCTAATTTCACTCATAAAATACCAATAATTTTGAGTTGTATGTGTTATTCTTAAAGAAACACCATTTTTGTAGACATTGTTTTTGGTGGAACTCTAGAACTTCCTTATGTATTTTCATCTTTAGTTACTTGAATTCAAGGTATGCTTCTCCTCCTAACACTTACTTTCCATATAGGATTCAATTTTAGATTGATTAGTGGAGGTTTTATGTGAATTAGGTTTTGAAAATTTTAGAATTCTATGATGAAAAAACTTTTAGGGCATTATACATAATTTAGTGCTTAATTCTAGCTTTTGAAGGTTGGTTGGTTGCTTTGCAGATGGAATTGGTTAATTGTAGGTCCTTTTGGAATTTTATGTTAATTCCCTTAGTTTCCATGAATTAATTTGCAATTTATTTTTTAAGATAAGTATTATTTATTAGGATTAATAAATGGTTCATTTGGGGTTAAGGACAATTTGATGAGGAAAGTTAATTGAATTGGTATTGTGGATTAAGGATTTTAGTTTTGGCTACACATTAATGAAGGTAGAGTTTAGATGTTAATAATGAATGTTTAAAGGTTCATGTAGGTAACTAATAATTTCATATAGGGGAATTATAATATTTTAACATTTTCTAAATCGTCATTTGAAATATTCTTAACGTTAGGTGTTGCATTGGACTCATTTTACATTTGTCTTTATATAAATGAGAGGATATAGTCATTATCATTATAGGTTGATTATTTCTTTTTCAAGTTGACTATCTATAATGATGAGATGATCAACAATTGTGTGTATCACAGGTGGGTAAAATAGTAGAGCTATTGTAAGTAGTTAATAGTTGCAATCTACATTACGGTCGATTGCTTCTAAATATCCTAAGCCCCCACATCTATATGTAGATCATGTCCTAATTGTGGATATACTTGCTTATGTTCCATATATGAAAACAATTCACTTATTTTTTCCTCTGGTTCACAATTAAGGTTCAAATAAAGTGTTATCAGACTCTTTAGATAATGAAATTTCAGGCATCATATTATATAAAATAGGGAGCCGTGGGAGAGTCAAACTTAAAGACTAATATACATTAGACTATAGACCTTGACGTATTGGGTTCAATTCTTTGATATATAAGATCTAGTGTTAGAGTTTGTATGCACATTCTAAGTGAATAAGAAGAAATTGGCTTAGGATGATCACTAGATCATTCAATTTTGACTATGCGTGTTCACTATCATTGTAGCTACAATTATTTCAACATTTATATTAGGTTATATATATATGAGGACACATACACCTTGTATCCCAACATGAATCAAATTGATTTAGAATACCTCGATATCAATTCCACAAAATATTGATATGCGGTGGCCACAATGTAGACTTATTCACCTAGAATGTCTAAGGCTTCTAGTTTCTATTACCCTTCCATAAGTTATGTACATAAGTTGCCTATGCATTTATTATATGCAAGGCATGATAAGACTAATGTGGTTACCTACCAAGATCTATTTTTTATACATTTCATGCGATGTCACGAGAAAATCCATTTTAGACCTGCTTTTATTCAATTTATTAGTGGCTACTTGAATCGATCAAACTTCAGTCAATCATCACCTGATTAAAAAAGAGATTGAGAGTGTTGGGTGATGACCAATAATTGATGGTGGCTTATACTCTTATCTTAATCACCATATACATTTTAAAAGCAATAAGGATGGTTGAGCTTCAGATAGATACGTATAGTGAATATTTTGCACTGATAAAAGAATCACCTAAAGTAGTGGAGGACATCCCTGTATATAGAGATCATAGTAGGAACAAGGAGCCAGAGAGAGAGTTGATACCACCCTAGGCTCATAACACAGTTTCATTTATTACCATATATATGGAGTAGTATATACATTAGGTTAAAGATACTCTAGTGAGGTTATCATATCATATGGGGGTCCAAATGCTATTACCATCAGTCTATCCACTATAACCAACAGAAGCAGAGCATGATCCTTAGATCAAGTCTTTATGAGTGACCACATTAATAGTGACAGAGCCTCAATAAAATACTGAGCATTATAGAAAGAAACGGCTGGCAATTAGAGAGACTACCATTTTGTTGGCCCTCAAATTTTTTTCTTTAGTTAAGCATGATTTAAATGCATTACGGGATTTTGATAGATTTATTTTTGAGAGTTTAATTGATATATCTATTTTAGTAGGATTTATTTCACTAGATTGTTGAATTAAAGTAGTAAGAATGTTCAAGGGCATTTTTGGCAAGTCACTTAAGGATAAAGATCATAAGTATTAAAAGAAGGGGCAAAATGGGCATTAAATAAAGTGAAGGGGCAAAATTGGGAGAACAAGACTAAGGAGGGGTATAATTAGAAGACCAAGGATAAAAATGGTCTGGAATTAAGAAGAGAGAAAAGAGGAATGTTGTGGAAGAGAGGAGAGAAAGAAGAAAAACGTGAGAGAAGAGAAAAGAAGAAGAAGAAATCATGGGAAAGCTAGGAGAAAGGGAGAAAGAAGTATAAGGAAGAGAAAGATAAGCTAAGGTTTCAATTTTCTTAGCTTTTAAGAGAAATCTTAAAGAGTTTGAAGATCTTGAAGCCAAACAAGTAAGTATAAGCATTAACCCTTCTTGATTTGTGAATGAAGCATAATTGGTGATAGTTAGAAATGAAATGAAAGACAAAATGAAGTGAATATATGTTGGAAGTTGATGATGAAAGTGTACATATGTTTATGTTCTGTTATTAGTGTTTATGATTAATCATGGACTATAATTTGCTTATGGATGATAATGAATTGAAATGAAGTTGAGAATGAAGATCATGAACTATAATTTGTTTATGGATGATATTGAATTTAAATGAAGTTGAGAGTGAATAGGAAATGAAGTATAAAAGATGGTTTAGGTACAAGATGGGTTATATGTGAAAAGTTGGAAGTTAAAAGCTAGAAAATGTAACTGAAACAGGTTTATTGCGTATGCTTCTGTGAAAGTTCACCGCAGCGAAGTTTCCTACACAACTTGAATATGCTTCAGTATTTTAGGCATAATTTGCTCTATAGTTATCCAAATGGAGTAATTTTTATTTAGAGTAACTAAAGACATAGGACCATAAGTTGTCTAATCAAATCGAGTTTTAATTCTATCTCTAAGAATTTCAATTTTTGGATGGAAGATGAGCATAACATACTATTTCAGCATAAGAATAGTTCAAAACTGTTTTGGGTAAAACTTTCAGATTTCTAAACCAAATTGAATGATTTTAGTGTCATTATAAACTTAAGACAATGAGGAACATTTTTCTAAAAGGAAGTGTTATCAAATTTCTTTCATTTGGCTGATCACAATGATCATGGAAAATTAGTCTGAAGGTTTGAACTTTTGAAAGAATTTGAGTATTTAGAATTTATCTTAGTGAATATGCTATATATGGGTCCTCAAATTGTATTCCTATTGAAGGAGAATTTTTTTCATTGATAAAGGGAATCAAGGAAGGCAAGATGATCAAAAGGAGAGGCACCGTTGAGTAAGGTTTAAGCAAGGATTTCTAAGGTGAGTTTCATGTTTATAATAGAGTTACTGAGCCATTAGTGTTTTCTTTTAAAGCAAAAGAATAAAATGATTTCAAATTTCTTCATAATTGTTACATTTTTAATAATTTGAGAAATTATTATATATTTGGTATATGGAATTGGTTGGTGGAAATGCATGTGAAATATTTCATGTTCATGAACAATTGTATTTTTGAAATATGCCTTTATGGCAAAATGTTAAGAAAAAGCATGTTTTTGAAATATGCCATTTGGGCAATATGTTTACAAAATGTGAAATGCATGATTATGTAGGTTTGTGGTGGTCCCCTAAGTTAAGTCAAGTGTACTTTAACTAAAGGCTTCTCCCACCTGCCCGCTAATGGCATGGAGCTCCTTCACAGACTCTCATAAGTTCAAAGCTACGCAAGACCATTATGTGGGATTGTGAAAGTACGTTATGTTCTTGGCTACACAGGACCATTATGTGAAAATGTGTAGTACGTTTTGATTATGGACCTACCTAAACCATTCTGATGTGCTTATTTTATGGTTTTGTGAACAAGTTGATGAATGCATAAATTGTGTTGTTTGTGAATTAGATTACTTGACAAGAATTTGACAAACATGTGCTTTATAAATTAAATATAAATTTTCTATGAAAAATGAATATTTTCAAGGTTTTGCTTGTTTCTCCATTATAAACTTGTTATCCACGAGCTTTAAGCTCACCCTCATTCTGTCCCATCTTCAGGTGAAGAGAATGAGATCAAGTGATCAAGAGCCAAGGCATCGCTCCGAATTCTGCATGTTTTGTATTTTAAGCTAGAGTTTGTAAAAACAAGACTTTAGTTGTATTTTGAGGATTATTAGTTCATGTAACTTTTGTATTTTGAGATTTAGAGACATTAATGTATTATGGCTTGAAATGCTTAAAGCTTTATGAAACTCTTCTTTTGATGTTAAGGAAATGTAATTGGGTTGCTTATGAGTTTCCAACAATATGGAGGGTGAAATTTTAGATATCGGAGTTGAGAGAATATTTTTGCTAAATGACGAGATTTTTATAATAATCTTTTGGGGTTTGCTCACGATTTTCAATCGATATAAAATATGAACTTGTTGGATATTAGAAGTTGTTAGGTTATAAGGTGTTAAGGTTGTAAGTATATATGTACTTTTGCATTGTTTGATGGTGGGGTCTGAGTTGTGGTTCTTGGGGTTTTGTCGCGACGACCCTTCCCAAAAGGTATTATTATGGTTAATTGTGCATCGTCGCCGTGGCGAAGTCAAGCTTCTCGCCGTGACATATTTATCCCAAGAGATGCTTGGGTTTACTATAAGAACTTCGCTGCGATGAAGTCAAGAGTTCGCCGTGGTGAACTTTTCCTGAAGTGTCTCTGCAGAAGTTCTCATCCGTTTGCTACAATGAAACATAAAGTTTGTCGGGGTGAACCTGCCCACCAAGACTCAGGGATCTAACATTTATGGTATCAGAGCATGAAAATGAATGGATGATAGTTAAGGAGATTTCATTGGATTACGTTCATGTTTTATGACTTTGAAGTTGGGCTAAAAAATGGGGTCCAACATTTTATGGTATCAGAGCGCCAGGTTTAGCATCTTACATGGGCATTTTTCGAAATAGGTGCCAAGTTACATGCCATGTCATAGCAGACAGTAGCAACTGATCCCTCTTATAAGTCGCAATGTATGAGTCACGTATATGAGCAATTGTTAAGAGTTTGAGTTGATAAAATTAGTGAGAAAATTGATACTCTTTTATGAAATGAGAAAATGAAAGTTGTGGATAAATAGAAATGAGAGATAGTATATAGGTAAATATGACAAGTAATGGTTCAATGTATTTGGATTGGGGGATGCATAATTGAATATGACATCAATATTACACTGTGGTGATATATCCCCGAATGTGATATAGATGTCAATGTATTGCCCTGGATTGTTTGAGGAATATAAGGATATAAGTATAAATGATGAGATTATAGTGTACAAGCATAATGCAATGGAAACTTAACCTTGTTATGATCTTAACAAGAGAGAAATATTGTCCAGGATCAATGGAGATCAAAGTATTATTTGTATAAGATATAAATTGGTAAATTGTCGGAGATAAATCTTTTGACAAAATGGGATGACTTTGATGACACACACCTAAGCATATGCAACAGTAATCATGCTTACTACTTCATTGAGTTTTGGTAATTGGAATGTTATGACCTTGTAAGAATGATAGAAATTGATCTTCTTGAGGTATTAAGGATGGCTGATAATGCGATGATGATAACAGTTGATTGATAAACAATGTATGAATAGTATAGATGATAGTAGCAAGAAATCTTCTTTCAAAGAAGAATTTCATTGAATTAGGTTAGGCTGATCAGATAGTTTATAATAAGGATGATCAATGAAAGAATAAATCAGAAATGAATGTGTAATGATTCAAAAGTAAATATTGGAGTCATATCCCTAGCAGAGACTCAAGCATAAGAGGTAAAATATACTACTGAGAATGTATGTATATTGTTTGATGTAAAGTATCGAACTACGTGAGTGGATTCCTGAATTTGAGGAGACATTAATTGCTAATATGAGGAGTATATAGGTCCATGTTATATTCTGTGTAAATATGTTCGGGAGATACAAATTTGACCTGATGAATGTGTTATAAACACAGGAAGTTAAGATTAAAAATAAATTGAAACATGTGAAGAAATTAGTATGAATGAGCAGACAGTAGAATAAATCACTATGAAATTAGAGGAAATCGAATGAATTGAGAAAATTATTAGAGAAAGGAAGTCAATTGGGAAATTGAAAATAATGTGATACAATGTTACCTCATTAAGGAATCAGTTATTTAAGGAATTCCGAGAACTAATCATCGGCATATAGAGCTTTGGAAATATTTGTTCGAGTTAACAAATGCCCCAACAGTACTATGGTATTGAAGATTAAAGCGATCCAAGCAAAATGTGATCAATTAGTTTCCATGAGCATAGATAGTATTTTGAGTGTATTTAAAAGTAAAGAGAATTATGAGGAATTGTAACACCGATGTAAGTTATATCATTAGATTTGGAAGCATGTAATATATATTGACGTTTCACACTAGTATTAGGATGCAATCTGATGCAGCAAGATAAAGTGATTTTGTATTCATAGTTAAGCCTCATGAGATGGTTATTTGATGTATGAATTGGAACTTGCTGCAATAGTGATTGTTTGGAAAGTTTGGAGATATTTTAAGTATAGAAACATTTTGAAATATACAATTAATTTAATTTTAAGGTAAATATTGAGTTGAAAGAATTGAATACGAGACTGAAACAATAGATAGAGTTATTTGAAGGATTATGATTATACAAATGAGTACTATACTGGTAAAGTTAGTGTTGTAATCATATGCATTGAATATAAAATTCAATAGCAATGTATCACAAATTTGGGTATTAAGATTATCAAATATAGTGCAATAAAGAGTGCATAATGGAGTTGAATTTGGGGCAAAATGAAGCATTATTAGCTGCACTGAAGATTAAAATCAGTTTCACATAAACAAAGCCCAAATTGAGGATTTAGAAATTGTGAATCTTACTAAGAAATTGGAAATGAATACGAATTTTGAGTTCAAATAGGAAGAATGATACTTTGTGATTGAAATAAGAAGTATGTGTACCGATAAAGATGATTAAGCAAAGAGATTGTTAGAGAAGCATAAATAACAACCTATGATACACATCACACCAAGATAGCGTTTGATGGCTAAGGAGGTAGAAGCAAATGACCATACTTGTGAGTTGCCAACAGTCTTGACTATTGTAGATATGCTAAAAGCTTATATTTTGGAGTTCATAAGAATATGAGATCAAGTTATAGCTTTTATTGACTTTAAACATAACAATCATTATCACATTGCTGTCATTAAAATATTGTATGGGGTGTTATAAGACAAAAGGAGTCGTCTGCCCTTACATTCAAAATAAGTAAGGCCTAAAATGGTTGAAGGTCAGGATTGATTCAAAAGATATTGTTGATGAGTGAATCTGTAATAGAAATTGATTAAAAAAAGATAAAGGAGTTGGTGGATCAACACCGAAGGTATGGAGTAAAGTGAGATGAACATAAGAGTTAAGTGTATTAACAATGCATTGATGAGAATTACTGAGTGAAAGATAAATTATCTTTGAGAGTATCACCGTGCCAAGGAGTGCTTACATTAAGTACAAGGTGTGCTCAGATTAAGAAAAACAATTAGCTAAGCCCAATATGAAATGGTCTGTACGAAATTTTTAAGAGTTAGTGCTACTAATAAAAGAAGTCTTAAATTCGTAATGTGATATATGTGGGTATGTTAAGAAATATTGATATGATATGATATTGGTGTTATCAACACAGTAAGAGAAAAAATTGTGAGTAATTTGAAACATAGTGAGGAACTAGTTAAGAAAGTGAATAACTAAATAAGGGATTGAAAGATCTAGTGAGTCTATTGACTATGGTCATTTGAAAGAAAGTATTTGAGTGATGAAGTTAAATAGAAAATGGAGGAGCATAAGAGGAAGCCCATGCCTCTTGATCAGTCAAATAAGAATTTTGAGGACAAAAATCTTTTAAAAGGGGGAGAAATGTTGGCCCCTGAATTTTTTCTTTAATTAAGCATGATTTAAATGAATTATGGGATTTTGATAGATTTATTTTTAGGAGTTTAATTGATAGATCTATGTTAGTAGGATTTATTTCACTAGATTGTTGAATTAAAGTAAGAATGTTCAAGGGCATTTTTAGCAAGTCACTTAAGGATAAAGATCATAAGTATTAAAAGAAGGGGCAAAATGGGCGTTACATAAAGTGAAGGGGCAAAATTGGGAGAACAAGACTAAGGAGGGGTATAATTAGAAGACCAAGGATAAAAATGGTCTGGAATTAAGAAGAGAGAAAAGAGGAATGTTGTGGAAGAGAGGAGAGAAAGAAGAAAAACGTGAGAGAAGAGAAAAGAAGAAGAAGAAATCATGGGAAAGCTAGGAGAAAGGGAGAAAGAAGTATAAGGAAGAGAAAGATAAGCTAAGGTTTCAATTTTCTTAGCTTTTAAGAGAAATCTTAAAGAGTTTGAAGATCTTGAAGCCAAACAAGTAAGTATAAGCATTAACCCTTCTTGATTTGTGAATGAAGCATAATTGGTGATAGTTAGAAATGAAATGAAGGACAAAATGAAGTGAATATGTGTAGGAAAAGTTGATGATAAATGTGTATATATGTGTATGTTTTGTTATTAGTGTTCATGATCAATCATGGATTATAATTTATTTATGGGTGATATTGAATTGAAATGAAGTTAAGAATGAAGAGGACATGAAGTAGAAAAGATGGTTTAGGTACAAGATGGGTTATATATGAAAGGTTAGAAGTTAAAAGCTAGAAAATGTAGCTGAAATAGGTTCACTGCATATGTTTCTATGAAAGTTTGTCACGGCTGACTTTTGGCTTCATCACGGTGAAGTTTCCTGCACAGATTGAACATGCTTCAGTATTTTAGGAATAATTTGCTCTGTATTTTTCCAAATGGGGTGCTTTTTAAATTGGAGTAAACTAAAGACATAGTACTACAAATTGTCTGATAAAATTGAGTTTTAGTTCTGTCTCTAAGAATTTCAATTTTAGATGGAAATTGAGCACAGAATACAGTTTCAGCATAAGAATTGTCCAAAAATGTTTTGGGTAACTTTCATATTTTGAGCCAAATTGAATGATTTAGGTGTCATTAGAAACTTAAGACAATGAGGAACATTTTTCTAAAAAGAAGTGTTATCAAATTTCTTCATTTACCTTATCAGAATGATCATGAAAAATTGACCCGAAGGTTTGGACTTTTGGAAGAGTTTGAGTATTTAGAATTTATCTTAGTGAATATGCTATATATGGGTCCTCAAATTGTATTTCGACTGAATGGGAATTTTTGTCATTGATAAAGGGAATCAAGAAAGGCAAGAGGATCAAGAGAAGAGGCACCTTTGAGCAAGATTTAAGCAAGGATTTCTAGGGTGGGTTTCATGTTTATAATAGAGTTACTTAGCCATAAATGTTTTCTTTTAAAGTAAGGGAATAAAATGATTTCAAATTGCTTCATAATTGTTGCATTATTTCTTTTGAATAACTTAAGAAATTGTTATATGTTTGGTATATGAAATTGGTTTATGGAAATGCATGTGAAATATTTCATGTTCAAGAACAATTGTGTTTCTGAAATATTCCTTTGTGGCAAAATGTTAAGAATATCATGTTTTCGAAATGTGCCATTTGGGCAATATGTTTACAAGATGTGAAATGCATGATTGTGTAGGTTTGTGGTGCTCCCCTAAGTTAAGTCAAGTATACTTTGACTAAAGGCTTCTCCCGCCTACCTGTTAGTGGCATGGAGCTCTTTCACGGACTCCCATAAGTTCATGACTACGCAATACCATTAAGTGGGATTACAAAAGTACGCTTTATTCACGACCACACAGGACCATTATGTGAAAATGTGAAGTACGTTTTGTTTATAGACCTATCCAAACTATTCTGATGTGTTTATGTTTATGATTTTTTGAACAAGTTGAGGAATCCATAAATTGTGTTGTTTGTGAATTGGATTACATGACGAGAATTTGACAAACATGTGCTTTATAAATTAAATATAAATTTTTTATGATAAATAAATATTTTTAAGGTTTTGCTTATTTTTCAATTATAAACTTGTTACCACGAGCTTTAAGCTCACCCTCATTCTGTCCTATCTTTAAGTGAAGAGAATGAGATCGAGTGATCAAGAGTCAAGGCATCGTTTCGAATTCTGCATGTTTTATATTTTAAGCTAGAGTTTGTAAAAACAAGGCTTTAGTCGTATTTTAAGGATTATTGTTCATGTAACTTTTGTATTTTAAAATTTAGAGACATTGATGTATTGTGGATTCAAATGCCATTAAATCTTTGTGAAACTCTTCTTTTGATGTTAAGGAAATGTAATTGAGTTGCTCATGAGTTTCCAACGATATGGAGGGTGAAATTTTGGATATCGAAGTTGAGAGAATATTTTTGCTAAGTGACGAGATTAAGAGTGGAAGGAGTTCCCTTTTGTTTATAATAATCTTTTGGGGTTTGCTTATGATTTTCAATCGATATATTGTTGAATATTGGAAGTTGTTAGGTTATGTGGTGTTAAGGTTGTAAGTATATATGTATTTTTGCATTGTTTGATGTTGGGTTCTGAGTTGTGGTTCCTGAGGTTTCGCCACGGCGATCCCTTCTCGAAAGGTATTATTATGGTTAATTGTGCATCTTTACCGCGGTGAAGTCAAGCTTCTCGCCACAACATATTTATCCCGAGATATGCTTGGGTCTATTGTGGGAACTTCACCACGACGAACTTTTTCTGAAGAGTCTCCGTAGAAGTTCTCATCCGTTTGCTGTGGCGAAACATAAAGTTTGTCCTGGCAAACCCGCCCGTTAGGACTTAAGGATCCAAAATTTATGGTATTAGAGCATGAAGATGAACCGATAATAGTTAAGGAGAGTTTATTCAATTATGCTAACGTTTTATGACTCTAAAGTTGGGCTCCAAAAACGGGGTCCAACACGTATGAAGAGACCCAATTGGAAAATTATGGAGACTGTGCCACGCATAAACACTGAGCCAATAATTATGGAGTCATCATTCAATGATTTGGTGTACATGATATCAGTTGATGACATGGTCGACTCTTAGATAATAATCCCCTATGTGCCTCCATCAAATCCACCATCCTAAGACTAACATCTTCATTGTTATTCCTATATTCTTTTAATTTTTCTTTTAATCTTTATGATTCCATAAGTATGTAGGAAACAATTTAACGAAAATGAATATTAAAGGAGTTCTGCAAATCTTACATTATTCCTCTATTTTATATCGGGGAAGTACCAATTTTTCTATTTTATTTTACTCACTCTACTTTTTTCTTTTCATTGTTTTTATATGATATATACAACAAAGTTAATGTATAACTTATATATGGGGAGGGACTTAAGTACCTATGCTTGTTAATTTGTTATGGTTATTATAATAGGGAGTAATAATTAAATTTTTTACCTAACCTTATTACTTGAGATAATTCACTATAAGCTTTATTGCTAGTGTGATTTGAAATGTTTAGGTACTTAGTTATAAGCTTTAATGATTAAATTAGTTCATTTTGCTTCATTAAATTTGAGAATTGATAATTAATTTTTATGATGATAATTCTTATATATTTTGTATATACACTGAGTTAAATATGAATTCTTTTTCAACATTTGTATTATACCTCATAAAAAACAAATATGAATAAATGAGTATAAATAAATGCCCTTTGTTGGCTTCCACCCAAGGAAAAAGGTTCAAGTTAAATGGTGGTGCTAATAGATATTTAAAATGATGACTTAACTGAGTAATTAAGAGTATTTATAATAGCATGCTTACTCTTGCATCAAAAGGTTGATTGACTTTTCAAACAAGCTTTAAATGCCTTTGTATTGATTTAAAATGGAGGGTTTTACTTATCATTCAAAAACAGTTATAAAGAAATTTGAAATTTGAAACTATTTTTCTCATGTATGTTCATCATGTGCAATGAGTTAAATTTTATAAATTGAGATAAAGTTTAAGGGATTATGTAGTAGGCTGAATTAATTTATAACATGGTGCAAGTAGCTAATGTCTAACAATTTGTTGAACTTTTCAATTCAATTGAGTAAGTAGTGAAAACTCTTGATGGATGTATTTGATTGGTTAATAGCTTCTAAAAATTGCCTCCTATGTGGGTTTGAGTAATGAAATTGATTTTGTTTAAAGGCAAGCAAATGTTTAATTATAGGGGAATTTCATAAGTGCTAATTAATATAGTGAGTTAGAATCTTTCCAAGAGTGATAGGACCACTATAATGGTTTGCTTGCTAAGATCCCCGACCATATCCAAGGGCAATCTCCTCTATCTCCTTCTTCATAGCTTATATTATTTGTAGCTCCCTTACGTCATTTTATGCTATTGAAAAAAGAAAGCTATATGACATTGATAGATATTTTTAGATGTTTTGTTATTTATTTTAAATGACGCACATATCTATACGGAGTTGTATAGATGTCAATATTTACAATTTTGTTTGAAATTTTATGGATATATTTTTATGTTTGTTATTTTGATGAAATTGTCTATACTTCATTTTTAAGTAAGAGAAAATTTTTAATTATTAATTTTATTTACACATCTTTATTTTTCACGTGATCACTTGGATAAGATTTTGAGGTTGAATAAGAATTTGACTAATTCCTAATCTTTACAAGAGATAAAATCGATAAAATTAGTTATACATGGATTAAAAGGGAGTTAAATGTTTATATTAGTTTGATATATACAGAAATAAGCTTAAATGATCACGACATTAATTTTTTCAATATTATACTATATTTTGTCATCTTTAAAAAGGAAAAAATTGTTGAACCAATGGAGGCTATAATCTTTGTTCTGATGATAACAAATCATATATACTATTAATATTTTACTTTATAATGATTCCATGAAAGTAAAAACAAATTTTTTAAGAACTTGAATTAATTGATACAATATATAACCAATTCAAATATCAAGTAATTTGTGAATTCGGCAAATAAAGCAAGTAAATTATAAAAAATTAAATGATATACTAAAGATTTTAGTAGAATAGTATGCCTACTATGGGACGTGAAAATTGAAACAACAGAAGTTAGCCTCGATCCAAGATGTGGGGGTACAGGGGTCTATGTTTCTACGTAACAGTTCGGACCCTACTGCTCAGTCTTCCCACAAGATAGGGTGTGACCTCGGTAACATTGAGCTGGTTACACAACAGGGCATCGATGTTGGCCCTTCTCGGGCTACTGTGTGGAGTAGTGCTCCTAAGTTAAAGGGGGTGGGAGGGGGTCGCCCTCCTCTTCCGAAATCATGATTATGATTTGTTGGAATGTCCAGGGCTTAAACTCTGCCTCACAACAAAGAAGTGTTGCTTCTCTTCTGAAGCAACATAAATGTTCTTTTGCTGGCCTGACGGAAACAAAGCTCTCGGATGCTAGTCTTCAGTTCATGATGAAGCTTCAGTTTATTGCATGGAATTCCTATCATAACTTTGATCATCACCCCGATGGGCGCATATGTATCCTGTGGGACCTAACTTCTTATGATTGTAGAATTTTAGCGATTGGTGATCAGTCCATACATGTGGAGCTTTATTCCCTAATTACCCGGTTCTCCTTTGTAGTTTCGGTGATCTATGGGCTTTACAGTGTCACTGAGCGACGGACGTTGTGGCAGTCACTTCAGCAGCTCATGTCTTATAGTCATCAGCCCTGGTTACTCCTTGGTGATCGCGGCTTATCGTTCAATCCTAAGATTGATCCTTGGAAACCGGTCAAAATCAATTTATACCAAGAATTGCAAC
>JANZLD010000006.1:26129425-26143304 GCA_026413575.1 Erythroxylum carthagenense | reverse complement strand
AAACTCTTTTGTTTTATTAATAATAAATATTTTCATTACAAAACTATAACTAAAGAAGATAAAGTTACATGTAAATACACTTGCTTTCCAGGGCACTATATTTACATAACTCGAACAAATAAGTCACTCTAATTTGGTGCCTTTGGAGTTCATTAAGGCTAAGATGAACCTAAATGGGTATATGAATATTGAAGAACATGAAGGTCATATGAATGGGAATTTGAATAAATGTATGATGGATGGATTAGGAATGGATTAAGATCTTTACATAAAGTTACATACCTAAAAAGTCAATTGAGCATGTATTAGACATCACACTTATAGATGTGTATGACTGTATTTTTATTTGATTGAATAACCAAATGATGTGTGTACCATATGTGTATTGCATGACTATAGACGCTCAAGTCGATCGTCAGCACACAGACATTGCTAGATCGTCAAGACAATTTCTTATTGGAGCATACTGTAAGTTGACTTAGATGTGTAAACTCATCATATATGCTTCTGTTGGAATTGTATGTGTAAAATAGAATACCTGAATAACCGAATGATGGATGTCAGACTTAGATCCAAAGAATGTGAGATATGACAGGAGTATATTTATTGAAAATTATTGAAAGTATAATATGCGAATTGTTGCATCTTATTACATCAAAATGCATAAACATATAAAGGAGTTGTGACCAAAGTAGCCAAAGTGAGAAAGAGCTTTAAGCTCAGAAATGTGCATAAAGGAGCCACAGGCTTAGATACAATGAGTCTGGTATCCAGAACAGATAAGGGACAAAAATGAGCTCAGTATCTGCGATGGGTACGAGACAGTATAAGCGCTCGATTACAACAAAGTAAAAAATGAAGTGGAGTCACATGTGCATTTGCATATACCTTCATGTGTATATTAAATGATCGAATTGATATACTTTATTTGAATGATTGAATTGACATGCCTTATTAAATTAGGGTGAAATATTGAATTGTCTAGATCTATGAAGAATGTGATGTGGTATGAATTACGATATTACATGTTTTGTTTGATGAATTGGACTTTGTAATTGTTATTATGTACTACATGAGTGAGCACATCAATGATGGTTCACTCACTGAGTTCACAAACTCATCAAAATTGCAGCATTATTTTTAGGTCTTAAGGAGTTCTAACTCCTAAGGAGATAGAGTAGAATTATAGGACTTGTGTTTTGGATAAATAATGACTCAAAGTTCTGGTTAGTTGACATTGATGAGTCCAATTAGGACACTTTGGTTTAGCATCCTATTTCATATAGCACACTTTGTATGGAAATGTAAACTCTCATATGTTATGAATGTATATACATGAGTTATGAATCGTAATGACAACATATGTTTATAATTGTGAATGAAATGGGAAAGTTTGATCTTTTAAAGATCTTGTGATATATATGATGCCATAATTAAGATTATGTGATATGCTCTAACTAGCCATTCCCGTAGGGTATGTGCTTGAATGTACCCTAGTATGTCAGGTGTAGGCCTTATGGTAGTGAGATGTTATGTATGATCTCTACATTCAATTGGGCAATCATATTAAGAAATGGAAAATGGACCAATCTAAGCAACAACCATATAAGCTCGGGTCATTTAACCTACGCTATGTTATCCCTAATGATTAAAAACCATTAGTTGCTCTATACAAATCCAAATACAACAATTATAGATTATAATGATTATAGCAATGGGTTCACAATATAAACAATCTAAAAATAACAAGAATATGATTATCCATAAATCCTAAAATAATGTAAACAATTCCGAGAGAGAGATCCAATATTAAACAAATATAAGATAAGCTTAACTATGCATCCTAGGCATCAATTTCACCTTTAAACTGATGTCGAGAAGTTAGCCTTCCATCTTCTCCTTCAAACTCCAAGCATCAGCCATCATTACCTTGTTGGTGTTGAAAGACGAAGAAAAATGCTTCAGCTTGCTTATGTCTTAAATGAGTTATTTTGACCGTTTAAACCTTTATAGTTAAAAACTAGATTTAAATGGGACAATTGTCCCTTCTATTGCCCGTGAGTGACTTCCACAGGTGTAAGAAGGGAGTCAAAGCTTTGAGAAGAAGAAGGGACTCAAAGCTATGAGAAGAATGGAATAAGCATTAGAGAAGGTCTCATGTCAATGCAACCTCATCCGCGGACGTGAGAAGAGAACTCATACCCATCCATACCAATTTGTGTCCATGAGATGCTTCTTACTTTGTTCTTCACTTCACATTCTATTTTGTCCCTTCTTCTTTTAATCCTCTTCTTATTCTTCCTCCATGAATCAATAGAGTATGGATGTTGAGAAGATGGCTTCAATGAATATGCTTTTAGGTCACTTTAGCTCCTTCAATTCCAAAATGTACCTAAAATCAAATATAAGCTAAAGTGAGTATTTTAAGCATTTATAAGGCAGTAATCACTAAGTGTAGTAGATCAAATGAATCAACATTTGAGCACATATCATTCATCTTGCATTCTCTATATACATTGAAACCTTTTTTTTTCTATTGTATCCAATTCAAACCAATCCACATACTTATTTGAATCAAAAATTTCAAGCTTTAAGACAAAAATACTTATTAAAGTGGTTAGGTAAGGTGACGACAATCATTAGATGTTCACTATCAGAGAAAAAAGGCTTATTTAAGAAAAAGGATAGTCTTAGAACATTAAGGCAATGTTATGAATATCATACCGGGTTCGGTACCGAATTGAGCTCTGGAACGGAACTGTACCGGTACCGTTGATATCGGATACCATTTCGGGAAATTTTTTTAATTTATGAAATAGTCCCTAAAATTTTTAAGAATTGCAAAATAGTCCAATTCGGTGAGAATTTCTAGGTTTCGGATGAATTTCTGGGTTCGCACGTGGGGGAACGCTAGGCACCTTCGGTGAAAAAAATAACCCGTGGGCACGGTCACTGAGAATTTCTGGGTTTCGGATGAATTTCTGGGTTCGCACGCTACGGCGAGCCTCCCTTCTTTCATGCGTCGCGGCGAATAAATTATTTCCACACCGCGACGAGAGAATTTGGATGCACGCCGCGACGAGCAGCTAGCACGCCGCGGCGAGCGCCTGCTTCTCGCACGCCGCGACGAGCAGCAGCACACGTCGCGGCGAGCGAAGGGGGGAGAAGGAGAGGTAGGAGGGAGGGAGGGAAATTTTGAAAATTTTTAAAAATTTTACAAAAAAGTCCCCCAATTTTTTTAAATTTTCGGTATCGGCCGGTACCGCCTGAATTGGCCAGTACCAACCAGAATTTGTCCTCGGTATCTTTATGCCCGTTCCGATACTATTTTTCGACCGATACGGAACATTTTGGCCAGTACCGGCCGGAACGGAACGGAACTCAGAACATTGCATTAAAGTACCTTTAGTAATTAACAACAAGCATCAGATGTTCATTATGAGAGGAACCCTTAGCTTATTGGCAATTAGAAGAGGCACCTTAATCTGCTCAGACTATCCCTTTTCTTAAATAAGACTTTTACCTCAATTTGATAATGGATTTTCAATTTTGGATAGAGATTTAGAGTAAAAATGTTTAAGAATGCAAAATCAAAAAAAATTGAAGAATGAAACCTTAAATTGCAAAATGGTGATTATATAAATGTAAAGTGGATTAATTTTAGTTTAAATGGATGGAAGTGCCAAAATTTAAGTGGGTTTATTAGTAAACTAGGGTTAAAATTTTAAACTAAAGGCAAGCATCAAACTAGGTATGTTTTAAACTTGAATGATAACCACAGCTTAAGACGTGCTTATATACTATATTTGTTAACATGATAAAATAATTATAGAGAGATATAGTGCCTGAGGCATGCCTATTTCTCTGACTGAATTGACAAGTAAACTTTTTAAAAAGATCAATAATATAGGTCACATTTGTTTCGCAAATTATGGCCGGAACGGAAAAGAACTCAGAACATTGCATTAAAGTACCTTTAGTAATTAACAACAAGCATCAGATGTTCATTATGAGAGGAACCCTTAGCTTATTGGCAATTAGTAGAGGCACCTTAATCTGCTCAGACTATCCCTTTTCTTAAATAAGACTTTTACCTCATTTTGATAATGGATTTTCAATTTTTGGATAGAGATTTAGAGTAAAAATGTTTAAGAATGCAAAATCAAAAAAAAATTGAAGAATGAAACCTTGAATTGCAAAATGGTGATTACATAAATGTAAAGTGGATTAATTTTAGTTTAAATGGATGGAAGTGCCAAAATTTAAGTGGGTTTATTAGTAAAGTAGTTGGTTTATAAGAGATTGAGAGAGAATGGGAGAGAATAAAAAAGAATTACATGAAAAGTGTAAAATTTTGTAACTATTGGTTTAATTTTAGATATGGGCATAATTTGCGACACAAATGTGACCTATATTATTGATCTTTTTAAAAAGTTTACTTGTCAATTCAGTCAGAGAAATAGGCATGCCTCAGGCACTATATCTCTCTATAATTATTTTATCAGGTTAACAAATATAGTACATAAGCACGTCTTAAGCTGTGGTTATCATTCAAGTTTAAAACATACCTAGTTTGAATGCTTTCCTTTAGTTTAAAATTTTAACCCTAGTTCTCTTTTCCTTTCCTTTTTAAGCTTATTTTTGTCATCCTTTTCTTCCAAAACTAAAAAAACACATAAGTATAAAAACTCATATAACCATAACAAAATATAAATATACAACCTTATTAATAACAAACTAATTGTAATATGAATCTAACTAAAAGGTTTATAAATGAAAATAACTCAAAATACAACTCAAATTCAACAAACAAATTGGTTAGGTTTTATATTAATAAGCACTTCTTTAAAATTATTTTAACTAGACTTTCTTCTTAAACTTTATTAATTACTAGGGCAATTTACTTACTACTCCCTCTTTCTTAGTTGTGAAAGTTATCATAAAAAAGGTTGTCCTTGTCTCAATTATGTTTTCTTTTGTGCTATAACCTGTCTTTCTCTTTCTTTACACTTTAACTCTATGAGATATGACTTCCTACATAAAGAATTGAATAATTAACATATCATTAGTCATCCTTAACTATAAAATTATCATGGGCATTAAAAATTGTGAAGACAAATTCTTCATCTCCTAACTTAAGCATTCATTTGCCTTCCTAGCATTTGTAATTACATTAGTTATGGTAATGAAAGGTGTACATAAGAGAATAGATTCTTTACATAAGGAAAGGTGTATATAAGCAAGGTGGCGTAGACTACATGGTTACCTAGTGTAGTTTAGTTAAGAGCCTTGAACATTGAGTTAAAAGTGGGACAAAATGAGACATTAATAGCTACATTGAAGCTCAGGCTAGTATTACAAGAGAAGATTGGAAAAGCTCAACTTAAGGATGTAGAATTTATGAAGCTTATTGAGAAGTTGAAGTAGGATTTCAGTTCCGATTTGAGTTGAGGGATGATACATTGTGATTAAAATAGAGATTATGTGTATTCGATGTGGACGATTTGAGAATAGATATTTTGGAGGAAGATCACAAAGCAGCTTATGCTATGCATCCTAGTACTACTAAGATGTATAATAAGCTTAAACAACATTTCTGGTGGTCAGGGATAAAGAAACAAGTAGTGAAGTATGTTGTTAAGTGTCTGACTTGTCAATAGATCAAGGCAAAACATCAGGCTCCAATTGGGAAGTTACAGTCCTTGCCAATTCCAGAGTGGAAATAGGAGAGGATAAATATGGATTTCATTATAGGATTGCCGAGAACTCTGAGGCAACATGATATTATTTACATCATTGTTAATAGACTGACGAAGTCAGCCCATTTCTTACCTGTGAGGGAGAATAACAACTTAGATAAGTTGGATCGGAGATATGTAAATGAGATAGTGAGATTGCATAGAATCCTAGTGTTTATTGTGTCAAATCGAGATCCCAAATTCACTTCGAGATTTTGGGGTAGTTTATAGAAAGTAATGGACACAAAGTTGAACTTTAGTATAACATTCCATCCTCAGACAGATGGACAGAGTGAGAGGACTATTAATACTATTGAGGATATGCTTAGAGTTTGTTTATTGAAGTTCCAAGGAGCATAGGATCATTATATAGCTCTTTTTGAATTTGCCTACAGTAATCATTACCACAGTAGCATTAGTTTGACCCTGTATAAGGTGTTGTATGGTAGGAAGTGTTGATCGCCCTTATATTGGGATGAAGAGGGTATAAGAATTATCGAAGGCACAGAATTGATTCAAGACACTATGGATAAGATGAAGTTGATTCGCAATAGAGTCAAAGTCACCCAAGATAGGTAGAAGAGTTATATAGATCAACATCGAAGAGATATAGAGCGTCAAGTAGGGGACAAAGTGTTCTTAAGGGTGTCACCTTGGTGAGGAGTACTGAAATTCGGTAAAAAGGGCAAGTTAAGCCCTAGATACATTAATCCATATGAAGTTACTGAGAGAATAGGACTATTGGCCTATAAATTAGCATTACTGCTATAGATGTCTTAGATTTACAATGTGTTCCATGTTAGTATGCTTAAGAGGAATTGATCTGACCCGTCACACATATTACCAGCTCAGGAAGTTGAAGTTGCAACTAAGCTAAGTTATGTTGAAGAATTGGTTGAGATAGTTGGTTATCAGACCAAACAGTTGGGAAACTGAGTGATCCCATTAGTTAAAGTCCTTTAGAAGAATCATTCAAATGAAGAACGTATGTGGGAGACTGAGGAGAATATAAGGAAACAATACCCCTACCTATTTAGTCAATTAGGTAAGAATTTCAAGGATGAATTTTCTTAAAGGGGTGAATTATAATAACTCGTTCTTACACCTAAGGGGTTAGACTAGTCACAAGAGTCATATTATGTTAAAACATATGAAATGCAATTCATTTACATGCATCATATACACATATATACATGAATCATGATTTAGAAACAATGCAAAGATAGTAAATGCAATTAATTGACCTATTCTGGGTATAAACAATTTTAAATGATTTTCGATGTGATCGAGTATTATTTGTGCCTTGAATTTTAGTTTAGTGGATTACAACTAATAAATTGGAGTTTATTGTTGTTATTGAGTAATTGATGAAGTGTTATACACACCTAATGTAGGAAAAATGTGGAATTGTAAGACAAATTGGTACATGAGAATTTAGGTTGACTAGGACAATGAGGGCATGAAATGTGGCACTAGTGAGAGAGTGACGAAAGACATAAATAAATGAGTGACATGTGGTAGAGTAATTACGCAACAAATGGCCAACTGCTTGGATGACATTAGGACTAGTCATTAACAAATTATGAGGTTACAAGTGGTGGTATGATATGAGGACATATAATATAGCTCTTTGTTAGATACGTGGCATGACATGTGGCCATCTCTCCACCAAGCACATATCCTACGATTCTCACTCTTGGAAGACCACTTTCTTTCATGTTTTGGTCTAAGCTCTTCTCTCTCTTCCCTCACCAATGGAACCCTCACAAAATCCCCAAAACCCTTGAATTTTTGCTAAAGCACCGTAGCCTTCATCTTGCCAAAATTTCTACAACCTTTATCTTATAATTGTAATCCCTCTACTTCCATCTTGTTCTTGGTTTTTTCTTACAAGCTTGGAAGGTGATGATAGCTTGTGATTGAGGTGGATTTAGGGTTTAACATGTAACTAAATTATGATCTTGATGTTTCTTTTAATAATAGAAACATTTAAGATGATTGAATTGAGGTGAGATGCATGTAGGATTGATGTTGATTTGTGTTGGAAAATTTATGAACGAATATGTGTTGTTTTTTGGGTAAAAATCGTGGGCTTTAGGATATTGTGTGTATGACTTTAGTTGATTTTTGAAGTATGAATGATGGAGAATTGATGCTTAAGATGGGTGTTGTTGAAGTATTCTTAAATCCCAAAAATTAGGGTTATTATTCCAAATTTTGGGTTCAATTTTATCTTCCTCTGTCAGCATATTTTTCATATCTTTAGAGCATGGATTTGATCTCTATGAAAGTGACGTGATAAAATAGTGAATATAGCTTAAGTTATACATGTTTCCTAATACTGTCCATGACAGACCCTGTTCAGGAACCTTTAAAGCTCAGCTTAGTCAAAGTAAAAAACATGAAAAATGTTTATTGATGTCTTATTAAGGTTCCAATGAAATGGTTTGGCTAGACGATGTTTTGTAAATGAGTTATTGTGCTTTTAGTATGAAGATATCGAAGCAAGAGAAATTAAAATTGAAGGAAGTGGGTAATGAACTTTCTGTTCACTAAACCCACGATCATGGGAAGTGTTTGGAAGGAAAAAAAGTTTCTATTTTGCTTCTCCACGATCTTAGAAAGGTACCCACAATTATGGGATTTTCTTTGACAGGAGAAAATGTCATTTTGTGATATTGTTTAACCAACTAAGGATAAGTTACCTTACCTTGGTGTCTCTGGACTTAATTGAGGTTTGAAATAAACCTAGATTGTTGCTAAATTAAGTGGTAAAGTGATTGATAAGTCTGGGATGTTGATTGATGTTAGAATTGAGGAATGGATTGACTTGATACGAATGTATCTCAACTTGGAATTTATGAGTTGTTAATGGTGTATAAGTGTTCTTATGAATAATATGAATTAGGTATGAATGATGAGAATTAGGAATTCTATGAATATATAATGCTAGGAAAGGATTGGTAAATGTATGAGTGATGAATAGATGATTGATGAACTTAGGATAATCAAGTTTCATAAGATATGATATATGAATGATCAAGATTTGTGAATAAGGATACATACCCTGGAAAGTCAATTAAGAAAGAATTAAACATTACACGTATACATGTGCATGATTAATTATTTTTTTGATTCAATAATTTAGTGATGTGTATAAATATATGTATTACATGGTATAGAAGCACAAATTGGGTGACCTCATCTAGACATTGCCAGATCATCAAGGTATATGTGTTTCTGCTTAAGTTATTTTTATGATATTGCCATATTTATTTGTTTGATGATTTCAAACAATTGAACGTCCAAGGAGTTATTATTTGGGAATGTATAGGAAGTGCCAGTTGATTGTATGTGAATAAGGAAATATGTGTACTCAACTGCATGTTGAATGCCAGACCTGAGTCCGATGAATGTGTACTCTCAACTATATATGTGTTTTTGCTTAAGTTATTATATGATATTGCCATATTTATGACTTTGATGATTTCAAACAATTGAACGTCCAAGGAGTTATTATTTGGGAATGTATAGGAAGTACCGGTTGATCGTATGTGAATAAGGAAATACGAGACAATATTTGAATGTTGGAGTTATATAAATATAGTGCCCTGGAAAGCAAGTGTATTTACATGTAACTTAATCTTCTTCAGTTACAGTTTTGTAATGAAAATATTTATTATTAATAAAACAAAAGAGTTTGGTTTTTTTTAACATTATATATCTAGTCAAAAGGTACCGAAATTCTTTTGTAAGTAATATACAAATATATAGAGATGTATAGGAAACATGTATATTATTAGAATCTAAATTAATTGATTCACAGGTGAATAATCAGGTTGGTCGCTTGATTATGGTTTAGACTGTAGTGTTGATTTACCTCCATATAAGTAAAGGAGTTCACTTCAAGGGAATGATGAGTTTCATATCATAGTAGTAGTTGACTATCAATAATGGCATTATTAAATGAATCTAGAATCAAGTATGTTTTAAAAAATAAAGCAGGCGTTACTTTAATCTTAAAACGTACATTTGAGCATTTGCTTATTATGGACCATAATTTTGATGAGTGGTGAACTCATATATGGTTCATTATAATTCTTGATATGATTAGAATGGATTTTTACAAAGTATTAATCTAGTGTCTATATGTTGGAATTATTAATTGAAACATGTATTAGGGAACATTCACTTAAATAAAGAGTTTATAGTGATATCATCACTTCTAGATGTTTTATGGAGATTGGTGATTAAACTGGCGCCAGTAGTTTGATAGACTAGCTACCCATCAAGTCTTAACACCAAGATGAGATCTTGTATATTAATCACTATATAGAGTAAAACGGAAGATCTAGAAGGAAAAACCAATATAAGGAAAAAACGGTAATTTTATCCTTTATTGTGTGGATGGCTATAATAAGGTTCATAATAGGATTTATAATTGGAAATCTTATTTGAAATATGTATTCTCATAATATTTAATAATTCAAGAGTTCAACTAATTGTCTTTAGTAGAATGACATTTAGTTAATAAGCTAGAATTAATTCTAATGAGATTAAATTAATTATGGGCTTATTGGAGCTTGAATTATCTAAGTCTAATAAGATTCTCTACTTGGCTTTAAGGCAGGTTATCAAGCTAAGAAAGAAATAAAAATAGAGGTTTTAAAGCCCATGATTGAATGTTGGTCTTGCACTAATTAATGGTTAATTAGAAGACCAAATGAACATTTAGAAATGGTTAGACTTTGGTTTAATTTAATTAATTAGATTAATTGTATTAAAACAAAATTCTTAAAGAATTGAAGTGTATTTTCGGTTTTTAATGGCTGAATGTGCAGCTGCACATTTAGCATTGAATTGTTAAATAAAGATGGTATTTATCATGCTTAATCTTACCATTAAATGGTTTAATGGTTGTCTTTTAATGATATCATGTAATGTAACCTTTTTAGCATTCATTTGATTAAAGATAAAAGATGTGTATTGGATGGATCATCTTCCATCTTTCATCACTAAAAAACAGAAATTGAGATGTCATATTAGGTAATTGGTCTTTTCATATAGCCATCTTAAAACAAATGAGAAGTGTTTCATTTAATGGCTTCTTTATGTTTGATTAAAGAAAGGTGTGATGCATTGGATGCTCTCCTTTTTCTTTCTTTTCATGCATAATTGAAATAGAGGTGTGTAAGAAAGGGTTCTTGCATTGTTTTGACCAACTCTCTCCTCTCTCCTATGCATGACCGAAACCTTGAATGAGAAAAGTCTCATTGTTTCCCTCTTTCTTCTAAGAAAAATCTCCTCCAAACATTTCTTCTCTTTTCTTATGAAAGGATCTTGTTAACCAAGTTGTCCGAAAAGAATAAGTAGTAGATCGAATTGGTTGAGGATACAACAACAAGGAGAGGATAGATTTGTTGGAACCCCACCCTGGTGAGTCACGTGTCCGACATCCTACGTGACATCTGGACATGCATCCCATGAGGGAGGAATTCCCCACCAGGTCAAACCTTAAACACAAACCCATTTCACTTACTTCCGAACAGATCTTGAAAAATCCAACCTAATTTCCCTCCTGAAACTTAAACTATTTGGGCCCAAATTGAAATCCGATTCCTAAGCAAAAATGAAAAATTCATGACTCTTAATTATTTAAAACTAAAAATCACCTCAATCGGATCTCTCTGGATTGAAAAATCACCAAAGTACGGAAGCATGTTCAATATTTCCATCCAAATGTCTCACTTTAATTTAATCCATAAATTTCAACTTAATCCCGAAAGCTCTAGATTTTTGCATGAAAGGGATGAGAATTTTCTTAGAAAACCAATGCTTCAAAAATTGAGTAAATCGGAGGTCAAACGGGAAATTTACAAACAAAAAAGTGGAAGGAGGTTTGATTTAGTAAAAGTAGAAAATCAGAAAAAAAAAATATAAAAATAATAATTATTATTATAATAAAATAAAATAAAAAATTTATTAAATGGACTTGTCGCCCTCTGCCTCGCAGCCGCGAGGCTGCGACCTCGTGAGCCAAGCGCTTTTCGGCGCTCTCACTCACGGTCCGAGCGATCCGAGTGAGGCGAGCGTTTGGAAAACGCTATGATCGCGAGCCCTCGCAATCGCGAGCCGAGCGCCTTCTAGAGATCGGCCAACCTGACCACTCCAAAACGCACCTGAAACTTTGAAAATTCATAACTTTTTACACCGAATTTCAAAATTTTCAAAATTGGTATCAATAAAAAAGATAAAAGGAAACTCTACAACTTCTATGAAGGGTTCAAAAACTAATTTGGCCTCTAAGGGGGACAACAAAATCTTCAAAGTAACTGCTTAACTTAAAATTATCTTACACAATGACAGAACTTTTAAAAATCATATCTTTCCACACAAAGGCCCAAAAATATCACATTTTACATCAATGGAAAGATAAAAAAATCTACAACTATAATGAAGGATGAAAAAACCAATTTAGTCTCTAAGGGAGGTAAAAACTCTTTCAAAGCTACTGCCTATAAAATGACATTTCAAACAGTAACTACACTCTTTCAAACCTTATAACTTCTTAATCTTAAGTCCAAAAGTGACATATTATACACCAATGGAGAGCTCTAAACATGAACTACAATCTTCAAGAAGATCTTCCAATCCAATTCAAACTCTAAGTGGGTTAAAAACTCAGTCAAAATTTCTGCCCATAATGTTAATTTTGACAGCATCTTCCCTAAATTTACACTAGCCAAATTCTTCAACCTTTAATCCATTTTTCCAGCACCTGCATCACCACTTCGATATCTACTTTCTCCAACTCCCTCAATAAAACCTAGCTAGCAATACATTGCACACATTCTTCATATTCTTCAAGGAGGCTAAAAGAGCCATAACCAACCACATCAACCCAATATTGTCTCCAAAATTTCAGCAACCACAAAAACCTACTCATTTAGCCATTTTCAAACCATATAATAACACATTTTGAGCAACATACACAAAATACATTATAACCCAAATATCTTTCATTTACATGAAAACATAAGTTATTACAAAGCTTTAGAGGGCATTTTAGCCCTAATCACTTCAAAAGTATCAAAAGTTAAAAATATAAGGAAAGTTTACATGAACAGTAACTTTTCTCCAAAATGCAATCTAAAGCCTTGTTTTCCAAAAGATGACTTCAAAAATTAAAATAAACAGGAGTGCTACCTAGTCCCGGTGCAGTTACTCATTTTCTCGCTCGTCGCCTATGGAGGAGAAAAAGAGGGTGAGCTCGACGACTCAGTGGGTAACAGTTTAATAACTAAGAACAAGCAAACAAAACACTTTAACAATTATTTTCAAAGAAAACTTTACAATAATCATTTTTGCCATAAAGAAATTCCCAACATTTTCAATTGATCAAAACATTTACAAAATCAACATAGACAAAGCAAAATCACATAAGCACATAGAAGATGGTTTGGGTGGATCCAAATGGAACGTACTACCCATTCCTGCGAAGCGGTCATGTGTAGTCGTGAACTTATGGGAGTCCGGGAGGAGCTCCAGTGCCACTAGCGGGCAGGCGGGAGAAGCCTATGAACAGACAAGTACACTTGACTCTTAAGGGACTACCACAAACCCAAAAAATCATGCATATCATATAATTCATATATATTTGCCAAAATGGCACTTTTCCGAAAGCCACATACATTTCTTTTTTTTTCCAAAAACTCACTTTCTTTTTCACGTGGCAAACAAATTTACAAATATTTCCACAATTTATTTTCATACAAAGGCCACATAATACAATTTTAAACCATCCCAAAAAGTAATAAATGCAAAGTTGGTAAGGTATTAGAAAGCATTTAATTGCATTTATGACATTAGCTTATTAACTCAATTATTAAAAAGTCACCCACCTTAACTTCTTTTGCTTTAAGCTTGGTCAAATTGCCTTTCCTCCAACTCCACTTGTCTCTCTTGTCCTTCATCAAAACACAAAAATACCACATTACAAGAGATGAAAAAATTGACAAATCTAAGGAAGCAAAAGCATGCAATAGATCCTAAATAACCATACCAATGCTTTTCCTAAACCGATTTAACTAAAACCGATCAAAATTTTCCAAAAGATTTTCCATACTCTTACCTTAAAACTC
>JANZLD010000006.1:26063778-26074573 GCA_026413575.1 Erythroxylum carthagenense | reverse complement strand
ATGAATAGGCATTGTACATCTTTTATTTAAGACATGTGCATTATTGAATTATTTTGATTGTGCATTTAGTAATTGGAAAATATTTGATTGTTCTAGAGGCACCGATGGAACAATATTCCACGGACAGTGCTGGAACTTCCAAGCAGTAGCTCGGAAGTACAGGTGAGTAACCTAGTTGGTTCCTCAATAATTGTGTTTTTAATTTCGTACTTATGCCATAAGGATGAAATGGAGGTTTATGTGCGTAAATATGACTGGTTTCGGACCATAGGTGTCCGAAGTATCGGTAACTTACTATTGAAGTGTTATGTGTATAAATTGGTTTACGTGGCATAAATGTGAATTGGGTATGCGCTATTACATTGTGAAACAATTGATTCCGAATTGAGCATATGCATTCATGCAAAAAGGGCATAATCAGATAAAGGCAGTTGTGACCGGAGCAGCCAACGTATTTGAGAGCTTTAAGCTCAACGCAACAGGACCTCAGGTCTAACGTATTACAGGGCCACTGGCTCACCATATCAGGGCATATCACGCCCAACGTATTCAGAGCCTCAGGCTCAACGCAATGTGCCCGTCACTGGGACAGTTTCAGGCGCACGGTCACAACAACGAAATGAAAATGGAAAGTGTCACATGTGCATCGCATATACAAATGTTTCAATGTGGACTGTGTGAAAGGCGAAATGCCTTATATGTGTAAATTGATAATGCTTGCGATGATTATGATTATGCTACTGTGTGATTATGTGAACTGTTTGTATATGCATGAGTTGAGTGAACCATCGATGATGGTTTCTCGCTGAGTTCGCAAACTCACCCAACATTGCAACTATTTTTTAGGAATTGAAGAGTACCACGTTAGTCAAACAGGAGTATGTCCACTGCATGGGAGTTAGAGTTAGAGGTCGGGATCAGTTTGCATCTGCATTAGAGTCATCCTATTTTTGCATGAATTGTATTTCTGCAAATTCCGGTAATTAGTGCTTTTATGTCAGTGGGTCCCAAATGGGCGAAAGTCGTATTTGTAAATGTTGTATTTGTAATATGATTTCTGAAAGTGTTCGCTAATGTTGCGGGCCTTTTTATGACTGGTATTGTGATACGATTGTAAATGATTTCGAAAAAGCGGCCCCAAATCGTTTACTGATTTTCGTATATGTGATTGTTTTTAAAAGAAAAATGTCTTACTGAGTTTTTGAACTGTTTTGACTGCGTTAGCATACCACCCTCGTGAGGCACAGGCTCGGATATCACCCTCGATGTCGAGTTTGGGTCTTGCGGGAGTGGGATGCTACACTAAGAACCATCTTTCTTTTCTGAATAACAAGTGTTGCAAAGGAATTGGCATTATGCCTGATAATGCCAACATTTAACATCTCATCTTCCAAAGATTGTATTGCCTCCTTCTAAACTCCTAAATAGCAATAGGTCCTGAAATTAATAGGTTTTTTTACCTTTTTTTAATGGAATTCTATGATTAGAAATCTCTTTGTCAATAACTCCTTTAGTTGTTGAAATATATCCATATTTACCTCTAATAGCTTCTGTAATTTTTCTTTCTCTTTTAAAGTTAAAGCATTAACTACTAAATCCACTGACATTGAATGAAAGCAATATTGAGCTCCATTTATGTTCGCCATCAATTTTGCCCTTGAATTACTAAAAATTGGCACATCACCTCCATTCTCTAATACCGTATTACTTCCTCCTATCTTAATGAAAAAAGAACTAGTGAAAAATACATGGCTGTTCATTTTCCATATGAAGTTCTTACGTACCTAGATAGACGAAATCTTCAATCCCACTCTAACTAAAATATTTATATACTTAATCTCTGTCATTAATAACTTCCATTTTCAAGCAAAACTATGTCCATAAAATTATAGGTACTCCCCCATCTATTAGCATATGTATCACTCTACCATTAGCCTATCCTACGACTTTCATCTGTTAGAACCTTAAAAAACTCTTTAAACCCATTTATTGTAGTAAAATCATAGCTAGACCTTACAGTTCATCTTCATTATCTTTATAGTTTTCTTCTCATTCCTTTTCCATCACTTACATTTGCAATGCATGTTTCTTGCACCTATTCCATGAGATACACCTCTCCTCATAACAAAAGCATAGGCTTTTAACTTTTCGTCCTTCCATTTCTCTACTAGAAGTAGCCTTGCAACTTTAACGTCTTTTTTAGTTTTTGATTTAGTATTTTTATCGATTTAGGCTATATTCCTACATAATTCCTTAATTGACCAATGTGATTATTGCTCATATATCCCACATGATTATTGTTCATAGGGAATTACCTAATTGATACCCTAGCTCCTCCTTAGCAATGTAATGACACCAACTTACGTTTCCCCACCAAGTCATATGATTGCTATAAGTTTCAAAGATTCCATATTTTAAATGGATACTCAAATCTCTAACCTCAAACCTTTGAGAAATAGATTGACCAAATATAATTATGGTATAACTAACTTGTGAGGTAGCATGTTAAAATCTACACAATACTATTTCATTAACCCCTTCTGTAACACCCCTATACGGAACCTACAACCACCCATATATATGGCAACCGAATTCCCGTACATACATTCATGGCATACATTTCTATTCATTTATAAGGATTTTCATTACACATTTGTTTATTCAGTGTTGTATATATACATATTACAAAATTTCATATCATTTAACATTATCATTTAAGAGTAGTATTACATCTTTACAATTATAAGATAATACAAAAGAAATATTACATATAACTTAAATTCGTAGTTACAAACTATTGAGAAATTACAATTTATTTCATTAAATATACAATCATCTTTAATAAAAAAGATACATTCCAAAAATACATTTAATTCTAGCGGTTGGCCTTAGTCCCTACAGATGATTCCTGTGCCTCACTCCTATTACTTGGGCCTAAATGGATTAACACCCATGCTAAGCTTGAAAGCTTAGTGGGGAAACTCGTAGTTTGGATGACCACTCACAGCAGTCATCCACCAAGCACACACATATTCATGAATATCATAAACTCATATAAATAGTGGTGGCATAATTATTCAACGTATATAATCCAAATATGCTTCATTATATTATTCATATATCATAAATTCACATTTATAAGCCAAATATTGATATTCAATGCTCATCAATATAAACTATTCATGTTGTCATGTTGTATCTCTTATTTATAACTATTTAATTTATTTTATGTGATAGACCTGCACGTTCTTGTGGGTGTGGATAACGATATCTGATATCTGAAGATATAAAACTATAGATATCTGAAAGTATAAAACTATAGATACTCGAAGGTATTGAACTATAGTTACCCATAGGTAACAAACTATAGATACCCGAAGGCATCAAACTATAGAGACACTGCAGTCTCGAAATGAAGACACCATTAGTGTCAAACTATAGCAACTATTTTGTAATCTTATGAGCATGCCTATCTATCCACCACGAAGACAATACAGTAGATACTGTAACATTTTCCTTCACTCATTTGCCAATTTCATAACTAATATATTGACAAATCATATGATATTCATTTGAAATCATAAAATATGTATTTAAGTTTATACAGGCAAGTCATAACTTACCGCCATTAGAATAGTATACAAATCACATGCACTCATATGATTTATTTTATATATGTTTTGTTCAATTGTGTTTCTCTATGTACATTCATATAATTGCAGTATATAAATGCCTATACATCATTTAAATATAAAACATGTTAAATTATACTTAATTATATTCATAAAATTAGTACTTAAACTTATATAGTCATACTATACACATATAAGCAATAGATATTCGTATAAATCATCTATATACATGTAAATTTCCTTTAGCATGCATTATGTTCAATTTAAAATTTCAACATTTAATCACCCAATTCATATATCGCAAGTCATATTTCATTTACTTCTAGGTGTTTGCAAAGTTTCATAAACATCCGAAAAGGTTTGGATGTGATTCGGTAAAAATTGGAAGCAAAAAACTAAAAATAATGCAATTTAATCTAGGCACACAATGGGGAATCAAGAGACGACAGGGAGGATTTCCTGTCTGTTATGTCCCTTACTTAAAATTCATACCTCCACTTATTCTATAATTTTCACATAGAAAATGTTCCAATTAGTCTTTAAGATCTTCTAGACATTTGTTACCCTATGTCTCTAGTTTCCATATCATGAAAAATCAAGCCATTTGAACTTATAAATCATGATACATGTACCAAACATAAAAAGTTACTCCAAAATAGGGGTAACATTAGGTCACCATTTTCAATCTCAATTTGCAATGTCATTCAGCTAGAATTAGGTCTGGGTCTCTTCTAGATATTTTTATTTCTATGTCTTAAGTTTCATATCCAATTGTAATCACCCAATTTGGAGGTCTGTAGGCCAAGTTATGGTTTAAGTGAACCTAAGATGGAATTCCACTAAACTTTACTCTCTTGTCATATTCAACCAATTCAATGCAAAGTAACACCAAGACACCATTGTAGAAATTATTCCATTTTCAAATTAATCTTTGTAAACATTCAAACATGCATAAATAAAAATTAAACTAAGTATAGTCCCAAACCTTGAAATTAGCTAACTAGCTCTTCTAGTGCTTCTCCTTCTCTTCCCCTTTATTTTGTTTGATTCACTAACTAGGAACACCATGAATACATATCTCAATCTCAATCCCAATTCTAATCTTATAATTCCATGTCTTTATAAACAAATCAAGAAAAGATAAAGATGAGAAAAAAAATCACTAACTTTTACCTTAATTTCCATTTAGAATTAGCTTGATTCCTTATACACACAAAATGATGTGATTAAGAAGATGAAATGGAGAGGAAACGAGAAGAGGAAAATCTGGAATTAAAACCCCAAATGCATTTTCCCTCTCTCCTCTTTTATGTACCAATTTCATGAAATTTCTAGACTTACACACATGCTTCAATCTTATTGGATCATATGTTGACTTTAGGCAAATTTCACATTTGGTCCTTCTTCTTCGTTTAATTCCCTTATTGACATATAATATCATCAACTGATTTCATTCTAATTCATATTTCACATATAATTACTCATAGTCATGCCAAAATGAACAAATTACCAATTTATCCTTTTTAAATTAATTACCGTTATGCCCCTTACTATGCTTAGATGCACTTAATTCCTTATGTTCACTTCTTAACACACCCTAGACATGCTATAATGCTTTGAGGGTATATCATGGGGCCTTACACCTTCTACCTTAATTACTTTAAATAACCAACAAGATCCTCAAAGATAACTTCACCAAATTGTTGCTATAAAGCTATAATGCTTATGTTCCATTGTTATTTTGTTACTTTGATACATTTCATTTCACATTAAATCTTTTCCCTTAAGATGCATCACCACTAATTCTACTTTAGTGTCTAAATTTCTATTAAGGATGAAGAATTACTCACACTTGAATATCCATAACCTTAATGCATCTCCAATGGAGACAAGAAACTCAACTTTACTGAAATGAGTACGTGTATTATAATGACTTAGAAGTCACACAATACCATGATTTATAGCTCACCAATCCTCCTCTTCTAAACATGTACTCCTTATTCCTTATTATTGATGCAATAATAAATTTCAATCTTTAAGTTCCTATATGCTTCTTTTATGTTTAGTTTTTAATTCATGTATGCAATTCCTAACGTACACCTTGAATCATCACCATTCTTGCCCTCATGTACCTTACTCCATCTTTTTCTTCTTCCTCTAACAAAGATTGTATGCTCTGATAACATTTTGATAAGGTTCTTTTAGTTTTAGCTTTATCTATAGGAAATTTAAAGATTTGTTATAGTTTTTAGTAACTGTTAAAGAATTGAAATGCTCATAAGATTATAGAGAAGAGTAGAGTTAGAGAGAGGAAGCTAAAGATGATAGTAGGTGATTATTCATTATCTAGTTCCAATTTGTTATAAGTAGTTGATAATAGGTATTCTAGTAGTTGGTTATAGGTCATCTCCCCACTATACAAATATCCCTTCTTAATTCTTTCTTATCTCTTCTCGTGATTCCTAACCCAATGTCACACCCTTAAATATTTTTCGTACGTGTCATTTGAAACTTCTTAGCTTATCATTCCTCCTTGCAACATTGTCAGTTCCTTCTGTTGAATATGTGTTATCCATCCCATATTATCTTATAATCTCAAACCAATATTTTTCAGGAGGTAAAATTGTATTTGTCATCATTATTTTTATTGTTTAGTCATAATATCATTAATTTCTTGTTGTGGATGCCTACTTGAATTTATTCCTCTCACATTTCCTATGAAAAAGGGTGTGGCAAGTGATTATCATAAATCCCATATCTCTTGCATTGATGATGAGTTGTGAGATAAATTGAAATTAAAGTGAAAGATATAAATTTCGCAGACTCAAATAAATGTCAAGCCTAACAATATGATTATCATTTCATGCTAGTTGAAAAATGGTACTCAAACTATTGGCACCATACTGATCTAAGATATCAATCAATACTGATTAGTATTGGTGGTATTGGTCGATACTGACTGGTACCTAAAATATTGAAATTTATTGGGGCAAATCTATAATTTTAAAAAATTGTAGACCAAATTGAAAAAAGAAATCAAACCTCACCAACCTTAGTTACATGGTCCTCCTCCCTAGAATTTTGTATTTTCTCCATCTTGCTTGTTACCCTCACTCCCACTCATGCTCTCGGTCTCTCCTTCATCTAGCTACCCTCCACCACCAACGACATGGTTCCCTCACTCTCTCCTTCATTAACTGCTCTCTACCCCCTCGGGTTCACACTCACCACCACTAACTTCGACCTTGGCACCGGCCAGCTCCACCGCGACTTCACTAGCTTTCAGCTCCATAATAACGTCGCCCACCAACTCCTCCTCGGCAAAGCTCCCTCTCTAATCTCCCTACAGGGCCACAATCGGCCAAATTTTCTAAAGAACCTCCTCTCCTAAGTCCCGATCTATGAATTGACACTGACAAACTTGTAACCCAACACCAACAAACCCTAAGAACCTTGATTACCGTTTGTTTTATTTTGTCTATTTTTAGGTTATTTGGTTCTTGCAATTGCATTTGGTCTGAATATGAATTATGAATGGTTTATGAACCATGAATAGGGCTTGGAATTGGATATATAGAACTGCTTTATTACTAGATAAAATTTTTCAAGAACATTTAGACCCTATTAGGGTTGGTTTATAAAGGAAACTTATGCTAAATTTATAGGAATAAAAAGAAAATTATGAAAAAGATTGTGTTATTAAATTCATGTGTGTCAATAGACATTGTGAATTCATAAAGAAATGAATTTTTGTTTGTTTTATTTTTCATATTTTTGGTTATTTTAATAATCATTAAGAAAAGATCATAATCAAGTTATTAAATTGATAATTTTTGATTGATTTATATGAAATATACAATTTACTAATAATTGTTTGTATATAAAGAGTATTTAATATATGATTAATCATTTAAACATAAGATTTAATATGTAATTTAATCATTTAATATATGCAAATAAGTTAAAAATAAAATGTTTGCCTTCTTATATTGTTCATTATTGTCGTTAGAAAATAATATCACAAATACAAGAAATTAAATTTTGGAAAAAGAATGTTTCTAACATGATAGCAAACTTACAAATACACATTCATTATCCTATCTCATGGTAGTTAAATGCATAGTAGAAAATAGTCTATGTGAATTTTCTTTTTATTTTGTATATCTTTAAAATGTCTTTTAAGATATGCTTTGATTTATGAGAGTATACTCATTGCTCGACATAATGTGAAATTATAAATGTTTCAGTAAAAAAAATTTGCATTTTTATTTAGTATAATAAGTCACTTTTTTAATTTACTTTATTATAAATAAAGATGTAAGATAAAGTCAATATAGACATGCTTATAATTGACTATTGATTTTGTATAGTTATGTAATGATGTTATATACAAAAACTTTATTTTTATTATTAATTTATTAATTTAATTTTGGCATATATCTTCATTTATTTTTACAGATAAATGGAGGGAATTTTAGGTATAATTGATAATTCAATAGCTTTAGGCACATTCGATGATCTAGCTTGGGCTTGGGCAAGATTAGTTCTTGGAATGAAGAACCATAATATTTATTTGTATTGTAACAAACATTTAGTGAATGGGGGAATCACCATATTAAAGAAGCATTTAGTTGAGATCAAAGGTGATGTAAAGCCTCATGAGAAAGTCAGACATGACGTGAAATGACAAATAAAAATTTTGCTTGAAAAATATCAGCATAAGAAAAACAGAAGACAAAGACTGAACTACAAAATTAGTAGTGGAAGTTCTTTATTGGTGGTTTATCTAATAGTGGAGGTGTTGAAGGTGATATGGAGGAGCTACACCTGATGTGAGGAAGAGAAGAAGACAGATATCTAACTTCTTTGTACCACAAACAACTTTTGAAGCTCAGCTTTCAATTCATATAGCCTTAAAATTTAAAGAAGTGGCTCATATTGTGGATATAAAGATGGCTAGATGGTGGTACAATTCAAGTATATCATTTAATGATGCCCATTCTTAGTCTATAGTGAATGTTATTGCTTCTTATAGTCTAAGATACGAAGCTCCTTTAATTGATGACTATAAAGGTAAACTTCTGAAAAACTCTCTTTATGAAATAAACAACTATTTGGATGAAAGAAGAATGATTTAGGAAATGTATAGGTGTTTAATCACATGTGATGGTTAGACAAATAAAAGACAAGACTCTATTATCAATTTTTTGTTTATTATACTAAGAGGATAATTTTGTTGAAGTTTATTGATGCATATGGCCCTGTTAGAAGTGTCGACACTCTTCTTTTAGATATTAGATGAAAAAATATTAATCAATTCATTACTAATAATGATTCTACTTACAAAGCAACTGAAAAAAATTGTAAAGAAGGTATATTTCTTTTTATTGGACTTCTTGTGCTACACATTGCATTAAAATGATGTTGAAAAATATAAGAGATGCTAAAAACTTTCCTACTATTGATGAAATTGTGCAGAAAGGAAAAAAAGAGATCAAGTTCATTTGTAATCATACACGAGTGATAAGTGTAAATTGCATCATATTTTAGGACATAATTTGTTATATGTTTAGTTGTTAATTCATTCATTTAGTATGTTTTGGTTAAAATTGTGTTAGTTTGTTAATTATTTATTTTTTGAGTGTTTTATGCATTATTATAAATTTTTGAGCTTAATTATTATATTTTTGAGGTACCTTGATGTGTTTGCTAGTGTTTCAGGGTCCATATCACAGAACGAAGACATTTTGGAGACATTTTGGCCAAAACAATGGCCCATGATTATGACAAAAGACTTGGATGTGGCCCACGATCGTGGCCTATGTCGGGCAGACGGTAGACACTAAAAACATCAAGTTTCGAGGGATTTTTTGGATCTTTCGGACCCCAAAAAAACCCTAAGGTTGCTCAGAACACAAGAGGATATTTAAAAGAACAAGAAAAAAGGCAGATGGGATTGGATCAGCCACTTTTGGAGAAACCCTAGAGAGAATTTATCGAGAGATCGAGAAAGAGAAGAAGGAAGAGAGAAGAGGAGAAGAAGCTGACTCGACGTACTTCTAGGATCAGGAGTTTCCTAACGTCGCTACCTCCCATCATCTATTTAGATAGTATTTCTTATTTAGTTTTAGTTTTTATTATTGTATAAAATTGGAATAACAGTTTGACGATAGGATTTTCGAATGTTGAAGATGTTCTAAACTCACATTCAGAGTTTTATCTTTAAATTAATGAAATCTGATTGTTTATGTGTTAATTGGATTTATTGTGGTTTAACTCTACAAGTGCATAATTTGATAATAAACTAAGAGGGTGAATCGAATGAAAAATGATTAAATTGGGCGAAAGAGAGTTACATGATTTTATAGAACAAGAATTAAATCAAATCAGCAAATTGTATGAAGAGAGATCTAACACAGGCTTCCTGTAGTTTATTAGAGAACATCATAACTAATTAGGATTTTGGATAGGTTTTTAATTGAGATATTACAACTTCCATAATCTGATTACGGTCTATGATTTAAGGTTATGGTTTTAGAAAGGTTCACTGTGGCAAAGCCTTCGAACAAAACCCAGACAACCAATGTCCAAGAACAATACATACACACACAACTTTAATTCCAACAACATTCAATTCTATCTCCAACCACAACTATTAATAACTCAAACATAAGAGATCATATGAACATACACCAAAGATCTTCATCAATTCCAAATTTCATTACTAAATCAAAGAGTTTGAACATTTTAGTTACATATCAAAAGCCACACCATTGGCTTAATACAAATTACAAAATACATTGAATGTTCATGCTGATATACTTATAAATATATCCAAAAGTCACTAACTTAGTTATAAAAGTCTCTATTCTTGGAGTTGCCAAACTTTTCGCAAGGATCACCAATGCTCTTGTTTTGTACCTAAAGAGTGGAAAAATAATGAGTTGAGTTACTAAGTTAAGTGGCTAATATATTTATAGCTAGTGATAATGAGTCACATGTCAAGCATATTACTTATTCATATATGTATACAACTCATACATTTAGCAATCCAGTTATCCACAGTTCTACTTTCAATCTCATAATTCAACACATTCTCACATAAATCATATCATGTAACTCACAATCATCAATATAACACTCAATTATGCATCATGCTTACA
>JANZLD010000006.1:26038226-26054114 GCA_026413575.1 Erythroxylum carthagenense | reverse complement strand
CAACTTTTATAATTATTGTGATTTTTTAATTTTTGTTTTTAAAATAATAATAAATATTTTTATTACTAATAATAATTACAAATTAAATAAAACTTAAAAATAAATTATTTTATTTAAATTTATTTCAATATTTTATATAATATTTATTAATAAGGTATTAATAAAAATATTTTATTTTTTAAAATAAATAATTTATAAATTATTATTTATAAACTAATATGTATTTTATATATTTTAATTATTAAATCAAAACTTATTTGAAATTTATGTATTTTAAATTTGATTATATTTATTAATAATTATTAAATTAATTTTATAAATTTAATTAAATTTGTGATTATTATTTATTATTATGATTTTTTAAAGACATAGTTAAAAATATACAATACAACTATACAATATGACAATAGACTACTTTGTAATTTTTTTTTAAATTCAGGCACTTTCATAAATTTAAAAAATTACTCAAAACGGTACTAGTATTAATCGATACTGATATAGTACCATACTAAAATCCAATTTGGTACCAAGTCCAATACAATATTTGGAACATTAATTCTTGCAACCATCGAGATTGTCATGTACGTATAATCCTTTTCTTTTCCTTTCTTTGAACTTTGGATTGATTGACCAATGCTTCGCTAGCAATAAAAGGTTGTAATCACATTTGAAGCAACTATATAGGATGATCACTTTTTTTTCAGCTAGAAAACTCATTCAGATACAATTTTTAAGGCATGGAAAAGTTTGCAGGTACATAGGAGAATTGCTGTTTTGCCTTCCTGTGCTGATCTTCAGGACAGAGAAGTTGTAGGATGCAGAAGATACAAAAATGGAACTCCATTTTTTCACACTCCCCCCTGTACCAGAAAACTTTTCCAAGTTTGAAAGGTGAGTGGTGAATCACCTGATCCAGCTAGTGCTTACCACATACATGAACATAAGAGATGCATGCCTAATAAAAGACAAAATTAAAAACCTCAATTTTCTGAACGAAGCAAGGAGCGTCTTGTTCAGCTTCTATTTCATGCTTAATGAAAGATTCCAACAAGGTGTTTATCTGTTATTCCTACTGTATAACCTAACCTCTTGAATGAGTAACAATAAAACACCTACCTCTTGGAGGCGCAAAAACATGGGGATGGATATCCAAGTGAAACGCAACGCCAAACTGGTGCATGCAGTTTCTCCTCATCGGTATCTTTGGTAATTGACTTTAAGAACTGGGACTTCGAAAGTCGGAAGAATTTTCCATTCAAACGGGGAAAATGAATTGGTAATACATTAAAGTATGAAAAAAAAAAAATCTAATAGCCCTGCAGAGTATCTCCTAAAATCAGCTGTCATATAGGAGCTCTGCTGTGCTGATTAAAATAATTGCCATCTTTCTCCACTCTGGAGCTTACATCCTGTAAACAGTATGAATTTCTTTGTTCATTTGCAATGCTTCCTATATCTGAGCTGCATATTACACCTCTTGAGTTGTTCACTATGGATCCCCATCCATTTCTTTTCCGAACCCTTGGAGGCACCACAGATGCCTTATTCCACTTCCGCTGCTTAAAGTACCTCCTTCCCAAATCATATAAGGGTTCCCTTGCACGTTTGACTGTTTGTTGGACATTGGCAACTGGAATGTCTACATCGGAATGGTTTGCACCAGCAGTGCTAGCACTGTCATCATTCAAATAAGCATAGGCAGGATTAAAGTTCTCGTGCTTTCCCCCTCCTTCAGCCTCACTAGTTTCCATAGAGTTAACGTCACACGAGGATGAAGGCAAGGTATGATGGGGTAAAGGAGGCAATGGTGGAAATGGGAAAAAAGGCATTCCTGGAGCGATAACCCAACTATCTACAGCTTCAGTCTGGTATAAACCAAATTGCTGTACTATAGGCAACGGAATTCCATAAGAGACGGGCAAACAAGAAATGAATTTCTTCTGTGGGTAGGCAACAACTCCACCACCGGAACACTTTGAATAGCTAACATTTTGTTGAGAAAGATCACAGGTTGATGAATCCTTGGATGACACTACATTTGGAGTAACAAGTGATGAGAACCCTGGTGGAACATCCTCGTGCATATTTTTCCTTCCAACATTTGCCCCACTATTCTCATCTTGGAGAGAGTAATTGCGAACACAATGAGGGCAGTAGTTAACCTCGCCACTCTCTTTGTCAGCATTGCCCAGAACTTGTTTGCTTATTTCTGATTTCTGTAGCAACACAGAATCATTCCTCAGTTCATCATGCTGAAAGAATTTTGAAGCCGAATTTACTTCTGCTGGTTGATCCCATCGACTTTTACGCTTGCGCATTTTAATAACACCATTGACACAAGGTGCCAAAGAGTCATCATGAACTGCAGTTGTTAAATTTGCTTCAGCTTCAGCAACAGCAACTGATGCTTCTACAGGTTTTACACCCTCGTCATGCCAATGATTGTTTGATGGGATCCTACTGCAGTTTAAACCTCTATGATTCTCCATCCTTCCATCATCCCTATCTATATAGCCAAATCTCCTTAAATGTCTCGGAATCCATCTATCACGAAAGTTTCGTGCAATTTGATGAACCTGTTTACATAAATTCAAATCCTTAAAACTAGACTGTTACAGCTCAAATGCCACATAAAATCATTACCAGGTCATCAATTAATCGTCAACACTGGTGGTTGGGTATTTCAAACGAAGCATGTACCAGGATGCATGAGAATAGAAAGGTGCTGCAGATAATCTAAAAGCTGGGTATGAAGAGATTTGAATAAGTACCTGTTTGTCATTGTGCTCTGTGAGTGACAGCATTGATTCCATAAAACTGCACAAATCACAGTTCTCAGAACCTTGAATTAATTCAAGTAAATGATAAACAGATCATCACTACCTTGGCTTAGATATTGAATTATGTCAAATTCAACAAGAAGTTCAATTGCGTTGGATTATCCTCTAATAAGACTATATGACTGTAGGTTCTAATTCAAGTAACCAGTCAATTTCAACATCCCAACAATGAGATAATCAAAGTTGTCATATAAAGTCGATAATAGTAACAGTGACTATCCTCTGATGAGAAAGTTAGTTATTAATTAGTGTGAAAAGTAATAAAAAAAATAAAGACAGTACGAAGGGAAAAAATTGGTATTCAGTATTTGCCATAATTAGTGTGAAAAGTAATAAAAAAAATAAAGACAGTACGAAGGGAAAAAATTGGTATTCAGTATTTGCCTCTTTGACCATAAACCCAAAAAACGGGGTCAAGAGTTCATATTATTTTGTCCTGGGGTGTGGGGAAAGCAGCAGGTGGTTGCAGGCCAGAGTTTACAACTAAAACAGCACAGAATCTGCGTTCATAATTCTAGCAACTTCATTTCTTGACAAAAAGGATAAAACTAACAAGTAAAAGGTTAGTGAGACCTCCTCTCCGACTTTGTATGGAGACAGAATGAGAAGAATGATGTATTGCAGAAGAAATAGGGCTATAGGGTGTTTCAAGACCAATTTGCACATTGAAGATCAATTTCGCAAATCAGGGTGAGAAAGGGAGAAAAGGTGTGAATTTAATATATCACTCGTCAGTCTGAGCATTCACTAAACTAAAGCAATATAATTATTCTAACCTCTCCATTCCAGGACAAGGAGGACCTCCACTTATATGCTCCGTTGTAAGGATCTCCCTAACTGCCAAGTACTCTAAAACCTGCAGAACACATACAGACACCTCATAACATACATATCACATGATGAATGCATTCATGGCTATCAATAAGGAGCACATATCCAAATCCGGGTTCCAATATTTCCACCTTTAGAAGTTTGCGGAGGATTGGGATCTTTTTGAAGTCCCTCCGATACTGCTTCATCATGTTGTGGAGCATCCTCAAACCTAACACAAAGCAAAAGTAGATGATGATGGCAGTCAGCATTTCACCTGCTAAAGGTTTGCTATAAAGCAAACTTGCATGCAAGTAAAAGAAAAAAACTTGCCATTTTTGTTGAGCACATCCATCAGCACAGCTTTTGATTTTGTCTTAAGAAGAGCATCCAGGATCATTGAAAGCTCACGGTTGCTGTAGAATAAAAGCTAGGTATTAAGTAGAACATTCATATACTCATATACAAGAGCAATATCAATTGACGTGGTCACGTACAAAGAAAGTTGCAGATTAGAAGTTGGGGATGAAAAGTCAAGATCATATGAAAGATGCAAAATTACCTCTGAATTGCTTCACCACTTCCAGTAGAACCAGAAGCTGCAGTAAGAAGCAGCAGCTTCAAGTAACCTTTAGGGGCATCCTGAAATTTTTATTAAAGAAAACTAACTTTAATAAACAGTGAAAGATGTAAGGGTGGGCGAGCAATAAGTAACATTCAACAAGCAAGATAGAGCGAGAGAGAGAGAAAGGAGGGGAGGGAAAAAAAGCTTTTAGAAAAAGATTTTGCATTCTTTAGACAACCAAACCAACATAGAGCATTGAATTGGAGGAGAGAAAAGATCACTTACTTTCCGTTTGCATATTCCACCATCAACATCCAGCAATTCATTGAGTTTCTCCTCAACTGCAAGCGGTAATGATATTAGTTACGAAACAATTTTCATACAACACCTTTCATGGTAGCACAAGCAGAGAAGGATTCCTGACCTGCTTCAAACTGGCCATTAGTTGTAACTTCCACCAGTTTTCTTGGTTTTGTAGAATGAGACTGAGATTTCTCCAACATAATTTGGATTTTATTCATGCTTGGACCATTATTAGTAGATTTTCCTCTCTTAACAATGTTAGATTGATGAGAAGTTCTGATAAGGAAACGAGATTTCACAAACACTCGCTTCTCTCCGGTCATAATAGATTTAGATTTCTTGTTAGCAGCAGTCACTTCCAATGATGATTGGTTAGGAGATGCTTCCAGCTTTTGGATAGGGCAAGTAGTTTTATTTGTAGCCTCTTCCATGGAGATTTCTTTCTGTACAGCAAATGTTGCTTTGTCTGTTGCATCTTCTCCTCCATTGGTGAGGTCCACAAGTTGACCGGACAATGAAGAACTTCCCTTTACCTCATCTAAAATTGAAGAACTTGACAATTGGGTAACAGCAGCAGGAGACTGGTTCACAGAATCCTTGATCTCTATCCCATCCTCAGTTTTCTCAGAAGTTAATTTAAATTTATCCATATCATCCTGGACTTTTGACACACTCTCCGAAACTTGAAGAAGTGAACCTTTAAATGAACTGATTCTGGATATTTTACTTTCAGCTTCCCCATCTTCAAGCATCACAGGTTCAAGAAATTCTTCGTCTGAATCAACTTGGTCAATGAATTCAGTATTAGTTGGATCACCACCAATATAACCTCGACATTGAGGTGAGCCACAATAACATTTTTTGGCAGCAGCCCCAAACACTCTAACATAGTTGTAGTCAAATGTCACCTCTTCACCCTGACAAAATTTTGTACTCATAAAAAGGTCACATAATAATGCGTGAACATGTCAAAGGACATAAAAGCTAGGTTGTTGAAAGTAATTTGTGCGGCAAAGCAATGAAGCAACATAATATGATACCAAAGCACTTAGTAAAAGCAAAAGCTGCTTTACATACTTCTCAAACTTATTAAAATTGCAGTAAAAATAAAGGAATCTGAGTCTGCTTTATCTTCAGAGTGGACGTTAATAGAAACGAAAGGATCAAATTCCAATCAGCACCAACATTTTGCTTGATCATACAGACTCGGATGCAATATCATTATCAATCAGGTTAGTTGTTTCAAAGGCACCTATCCCATTATCATGATTAATCAACCACATCATATTTCTAACAGCTTTCATTATATTCCTTGCTTAATTTAGGTAATCGTCACTTGCATTAAGCTACATAATGCATTTTCCATGTCAAAAATCAGGGACAAAGAAATTAGTCAAAGGATGATAAGAGTACTCATACTAGCCTTTTCTATGTAAATTATTATCATTTATTGGCAAATGGACCAATGGTTCCACAGTGTTCCATACTAATTTAGCTAGCATTGCCACCCCGTCCACTCTGTCCCCCAATTGACAAGAAAATGTTGCACTTTATTATGCATTACAGGGATGAAACAGCACAAAAAGCTAAAGGGTACAGTAATTCAACCTCAAATGGAAAGTAGGAAATCAACCATCAGAAGGCATGTACATACCTTTTTCATATCCCTTAATGCAAACAACCCAATACAAATTTCTCCATTGACCACCCACTGTTCATAATAGTTTCAAGTTAAATACAATGTGGCTTCACTATAACAAGGATTATTTCAACATTACTACAGAAAAAGAGCTTAAAGAACATGAGACCCATGGGCTGGTACCACATACTGAAATATCTTTAGAATATTAGCATAGAAATCATAAGACATCCACTACCCCAAAAGCGGCTCTTGCATGTACTTGGAGATAAAACGAAGGTGACAAAGAACAAAGTACATTATAACAAAGTCTTAATTGGAAAAAATGTGTATTGATTCAAGTAAAGCATGTATGTAAAGGTCTTCAACAAATTAAAACCCACAATGTTGAAAGATCCTCGAGTCCATTTCTCAAAACCATAAAATTTAACAATACAACATAAAATCTGCCAAAAATGAAGCCTAAGCCTCACGACAGGGAAACATGCACATATCCAAAACCTAATCCATGAATATTTCAAAATTAGATGTCATCCTTCCAAAATAAACTAAAAATGGTTCAAGCATCCAGGTATTCACCAAATGGATACATAGAGAAGCTGGCTTATACATATCAGAAAATATATTTGACTCCAATATAGGACCAGCAATCCAGTAATGCATTTCCACAGATATCTTAGGTTATTTAGGGTTCCCATATATGAATTATCAAAGCATGGAGCTCCAAGTCAACTATCATCGTGAAAACATATAGAAAGAAAAAAGAATGAGAGGGAAGTTGACAGAATTTTACTTAATGGTATGTTTTTACAAAAGAAGCAAATGGAAAGCGAAAAAGGTAGACTCTCCTAAAAATTGTTGCATGCAGTAAGGTGATCAAAATTAATGCCAAAAGACGGCAAAATTGGATGTCAATCTCAAAAACAACTCTAAATTGCAGCAATTGTCACCTTCTCAGTACGACAATTAGGGTCACAACTATGATTAATAAAGCGCCCCAAATTTCCTTTCCCACATGCATCTATCACCTGAAAATAGAGAAACATAGTTATATGTTAATATGATGTAAAAGTATGGATGTCATGATAATTTAGGACCAATCAAGGGAAAAGGAAATCCATTCAGCAAAAACAAATGGAACAAATTGTAACAACAGCTTCAGGGCAAAACAATAAAATAATGATGATAATTAAGAAGATTGCGTATGTTAGCCACATTCCCGGACATTTTCTACGATAAGGATAAAGTGCACGTGAATTTCTTCAGTGCAGTTGTACAAGGGACCTTAACCATGATTAGATTGCAGGCTTCAACTTAAGAGTTGGACTGTCAGTCGAAGGCAAACCTAAGCTGAGATTGCATCAGACCAGGCTAAGGCCCACATTTAACATGTAACTGCATTCAACTCACCCCACAATTATTTCCAGAGTGACACAAAAAATTAGTAGAGCACTTGACTTGACTTGAACCTAATGAAATATCCTCTCTCAATGGCTTATCTCTTAAAGCAAAGGAAATTAAAAACTTAAATTAATATAATCACTTATAAGGTGCTCAAAAGTCTCAAGCATAAATAGACTATCTAATTTGTGATCACAAACATCAAATGCACATTTCCCCCCATTTATTAAGTATATAGAAATATTACTTTTGCATACCTTGTCTTTTACTAATACTAAAACAAGTTAATTATTTCGCAAGGAGACATCTATATATGCAATTGATACACAAGCAAAAATCAAGAAAATATACGATCCCAGTCTACCCAATTATAAGAAAGCTCCTAAAAGTTTAGCATTACAAGAATATAATATTGTAAAACAAGATACAGCAAGGATGCTTCTTTACCAGCTATTCTAAGAATTATCTCGTAGAAATCTTTAAGAAGCTGAAAAACACAACTAGAAGCGTATTTTCTAGAAGCTGTTAAGAATGGTCCATCAATTAAATTTTAAAAAGCTCAGTAGTAGGGTATGATTTGATCGCACCAAATGATTATTAATGCTGTCCACTTCAATTGTATGATGTTTTCAATCAAGGAACAATAAATAACTATTCAAAATCTCAAGAGAGCAAACTGAACTACACATCCCTTAGGTTTTCAAAGCAAAAGTACCAAAACAAAGCATTCCAATAGGGCTAATTAAGCATCAATAAGATTTAACATTTTGAGGTTAAGGACCTATCATTAGAGATCCCTAGTGTGCTCATAAGACTTGCACTACCACAGTGAAATTGCTTGAAGCAATGTTGAGTCAGAAATAAATGAAACAATAGGAGTACAAATTCTGACCTCACTGCCATCTAATGTCATGAAGTAGAAATGCTTGTGACCTTTAGAAGCATACTCTTTTTGTCGTGCCTCATAGGTACGCATATCAAGCACCTGAAGAGCATGTATTAGTAAACATGATAAAAATGTACAATTGGTCAACAGAAAGAGAAACAATACAATGTAGAGCATGTATGTAGTAAAATTAAGAAGAGAATCAAGATTAAATCACCCAGACAAAAGCTTGTAGTTGGTACTCTCTCATAACTTCCATAAAAACTAATATTTTCTATATCAACTGCCAGATACCAACAAGCTGGTACTCTCTCATAACTTCCATAAAAACTAATATTTTCTAAATCAAATGCCAGATACCGCCCAAAAATCTAAAAGAAGTCTGCAAATAATATCAACTTTCAAGCTCATGGTCATCTACACGTAGAACATGAAGCTCTTTTAAATCCAACTTAGTATAACACAAGGAGCTTGACAAATTATAAACATTACATCAGGTACTGAAACATTAGTACTAATTTGCTGCTAACAAGCTGGAAGAAGATCCTGCCACAAACATACGTCGACTTTATCCATAAGATATTGATCAAAGACATGACAGTTATAATCAAAATTTTGGCTTGATGCTTAACTTTTGTTCTTCCTATTCCTCAAAAAGAAATCTACATTACAAATAAATGAAATCCAAAACCCCAAGAAAATTACCTCTCCAACATACTCAATAAGAAATTGCCCCCTGGATATATCCTCTTCCAATCGCAGTCCGAAACCTTTCTTCCCACATCTATTCCACTTCATTCTAGCATAATTTTGTTTTTGGAACTGCAAATAGATTTGTAAAAAGGAATTTTTCAAAAAACACTCACCTGATAGAGAATTGCAATTATTAGAACCAAAAGAAGTAGCCACTGTTACCTGTTGATTTGAACAGAGATCTCCACAAGGACAAGTGCCTTGAACACACTCAATGTTAAGCATTCGATTTAAGCATTCATCACCACAACCCAACCCACCATCTACAGGTATTTTGCAATGGCAAACCATTATCTGTTTTAAAGAAAGCAGGAAGTTTAGAATATATTGAAATTGTTACAAATTTATAACCAATATTTAATGAAATTAAATTTATACTTGAGAAAATGAGCAGATAAGCTTATGCAAGTACAATTCTAAATAAAATTACAAGAGAAGCAATTTATAGCAATGATTTATAAACCTAACAAAATTTAAATTTCCCAAAAGGTGGATTAGCATACAAGCAAATTAAGAAAAAATAAAAGAGTCAAGTTCAGACCTCATCAATTGTTTGAGTCCTACGCTTACGATGTAGAAACTGATTTGTTGAAATGCGCGTAAATTCATGCTCCTTGGAAACTAAATAAATAATATTCAGATATTAGTAAACTTCATAAGCTCTGAAGCACACTTCAAGCTTATATTAAAATCATGCTGCTCTGTAACTGCAAAAAATGATGGATACCTGTTCCATGCTTAGATTCCAGTCTACCATCATTTGACAGGAAGTCATAAGCATCTTCCTCAGCATCTGATAAGCCCAACTCAGCATTGATCTCAGCGTTTGATTTCTCCTGGGCAATGGAGCAATCTGCATAGGCTTCATCTGTATTATCCTTGCAGATCCTTCACAAGAAACAGAAATTATAGCCTAGAATACTAAAAGGAAATGCACAACTGGTCATAATAGACCAGCTCATCCTTTAGAGAGAGCAAAGGATAAAAATAGAAGATAATGGGAATGTATACACAAAATATAAGAAAATTTAGCTAACATGAGAGGTAGATAACGTCATTTTGTTCATGTAAACATAATGTTAAATTAATGATTATGTCTGCAAGCATGCGCAGAACTGTTCTAAGTGTGAATCATGAAAATGATAAAGGGAGGACCAACATCTCATTTGCAGCATTAGATCAAAATTGTCTGGAAAACAAATAGTTGGATTATACTCACACAAAGCGCACAAAAAAAAAGGTCCATGGATCATTCAGCACAAGAATGCACTAAAATAGAACATATTTCAAAAATGTGCCACAGAAGAATCTAAGATAGCCAAAATATGCCCAATTTTCAACTATACTTGAAAATATGCAAGAAATACACAAATTAAAAGGTTAGGTTTGTCAATATTTAATATATTGCAGATAAAGAGAGAGACATAGTTATCAGAAAGACCAAGTAAATAATTAGTGCATCAGAACAATTCATGATGAAAGAAATGAAAGATGACAGAATCACACAGAAGCATGAATGACAACATACCATTTGCAATTCGTCTGACCAATAGAATCCACAAGAGCAAATGCAATACGCCGCCATTTATGACAATCATCACAGCGCACCCAGGCATTATCATTGGGTGAATACTGCTCAATCACACTATCTAATCCCACTTCGAATTTCGCTGCATGTAGGCATGCAGGATCTTCCCTGATATCAATTTGTCCAATTTCAGTATGGTTTCCTGATGCACCAATTTGTCACAAAAATATGACTAGTGAGCCTCTGTATCCTCAAAATTCTGATCAAGTTTAAAGTAGAGCAATAAAAGCATGAAGTTAAGTGCCAATACATGATGAAATTGACAAACACCAAATAATATAGTACCTGCACTTTCCGGGTCATCTTTGACTTTAGGATCATAATCACACTTCTCACTACGTTTTTTCTTGTCCACTGCCTTCCGCTCAACTCCCCCTTGTCTACTATCATTTTCTTTTCTGATTCTTGCACAACCAGACGTTTTGGAGCTCCTCTTTCTCATTCCACCAGATTTTCTTGAAGCTCGTTGAACAAATTTAGTTGAATGAAGCAAACTCTTTGAATCCGAAAATTTGCCATTAGCAAGGCTGTTAACGATTTTATCTTCAGTGGTGGAATCCACCATCAAGGTCTCACTGGAAGGACCAAATTCAGTGTCTCTTGACAAAGGTAACTGTGGATGTTCATCACTTGATGAGTTGCTTGATCTGTTTGGGCTGATGCATGAAATAAGAATTTCGCTAGAGCAAAACTCTTCAGTCTCTTTCTGCTGGCACTCAAGTTTCTTTTCTGGCTTAGTTCTGTTTACATTTGCAGCTCCATGTAAACCATCTTTCTTGCGATGGCAACTTGCCTGAGAAAGCCCATCTCTCTTTTTTGCTTTCTTACCACAAGTAACATTTTCAGGGAGAGAAAAAACTTTAGAAGTCAACACAGGATCAGAACTAACTTGGTTTTCAGGAGTTAAATTAATAACTTCTGAATCTGGTGAAGTTCCTGGATCTCTATACATATTCTCAATTGCTGCTCCTTTTGTTCTAACTTCTACAAGGGATGGAACCACAACATAATCCTGAACACTAGTTCCAGCTAATTTCTCATGAACCACAGTGCTATCCACGTCTTCATGTGCAAGATGAGCATCAATGACAGCAGTATATGATGTGTCCTCCACCTTATTGTCAAAACACTGAAGTTGCTTCTCAGACCTCTCGTCTCCCAATTTATCTTCATAACAGCCATCTAAATTTGGTCTATTGAAGGTGGGTTTCTGGTGTGGCTCAGCAAATGATGAGGTATCATTTGCATCTGCAAAAAAAAAGCAAGGATTATTTTGGCAAACATCTTTTCCCACTTTAACTCTCAAGCGAATGCAATTTCCTGAAGCACGAGGTTTTCCCCTGGACCTTCTCGAACTTCCCCCAGCTTTACTATTATTGTGCTTTTTACTTCCTTTGCGAATCCTTACTTTAGGTGATCCATGATTCTGTTGATCACTGAGTCCAAAGATTTTTGTGATGTTCCCCAATATACCCCACGTAGAGGAACGAACGGGTTTTGAGAAAGCAGTTCTCTTTTTCCTTGCAATATTAGAGAAGGGTAGCTCTGAGGCTTTGGATTTGTTCCTGGACCTCTTTGCAGTACATTTCTTCTTGCCTGATCTACGGACTCGATTGCTTTTTCGAGAAGATGATGACCCAATATCTGGACAATTGGTTTCGCAAGAATGAAAATGAATGGCCTGATCCTTTCCTTCTTCTTCTATCTCCCTAGAGCAGCTAACCATACAGCTAGGAATGATAGTTCCAAAAACATCCTTCCCATAAAAATGTGAAGTGCCTAATCTGTTAGAAGTTTCTTCCTCTAAATGACCAAAGCACCGACCTGAATGTGAAGATAGCAATTTCTCAGCAGAATAGGCAGGGGCCACTTCAGGCAAACATACCTCTATACTATTAGTTTTTTTGTCTATATCTATTAACGGTTTGCAAGCTTCGTTATTTGTATCAATTCCAACATCAGTCTTCTCCTCCATAACCTCTGATGTGCATTCTGTTAAAGGGCCATCAAGACTACCATTATCCCTTTGCTCATTCATCTGGACACGATCACTTAGTGAATCAGATACCGATGACTTCTCCATAATCTTCTGGCAAGGTTGCAAAGGTAATACCTTGATGCATATATCAGCGGCATTGTGCAACTCATTATTTTGTGCAGAGAGACAATCAGCCACCGCTCCCCCATTGTGATTATACTGCCAATCATGATTAGTATTCAGATCATCTGCATTTGACGATTTCAGAGGTATCTGATAATGGTGTGGTGACATATTACTGCATAAGTGCTCAACAAATGCATCACTCTCCTTGCCTGCACCACTCTTTATAGCTAAAACATCAACACTCTTGGTGTCCAGAGAAGGAAAAGTGATGTCCGATAAAGACAGCATATGGTCTCTTGGAATATTCTCAACCTTGTCTAGGGGACTACCTACTTTTTTCAGTATTTTTGCACATCCTTCTTCAAGACAATACTCAACAGGCTTAGTAGCCTCTTGTCCATCCTGTTGAATATCTTTTTGCACTGAACCAGTCATAGGCAGTTTGCCCACAAATTTTTTCCAATCTTGACAGGCCAGAAATTGGTATGATGCAGCAATCTCTTCTCCTGCCAAGGGATCACTAGTCTTTTCCATGACAATCCTACTCATAGAGAGGCCACATATAGCATCATCTTTCTGATTGTCTTGTACCACCGATGCCCCTGGTTGACAAGTAACAGAAAGCGTTTCACAATGTTGAGAAGAAGAGATTTGGCTGTGATTATCAGTATGCACCCTATTAAAACCTTTATCTCCAATATCCACCTCAGCCATTTCAACAGAGGGAGCATTCTCTTTTTGCTCGTCCTGTTCAACATCATTTTTATTTGAAACCTTCTCTAGTACACATCCTACAGGCATTTCAAGACTCGGTAAAAGTAATTTTTTGTCACAGTCATGAGTCCTCATTGTGGTTGCACTATCAGTTTTCTCTTCCACACCCTCTTGAACAATAACATTCACACCATCAAGCTGCTCATCCTGTTGATCATAACATGCAGGCAGCCTCTCACAATTGTCCAGCCTCTCATGCTTGCCTGAAGAACCTATGTTCCCCACAAACAGCCGGTTGTTAGTTTCCACATTGTCATGATGAGTTCCCAACCCGCTCTCATCATTCAAACAATCCCCACCAACTCGGCATTGCTCCCCCAACGTTATCCCTTCCATCAAACCAACCACAGTTTGACTTCCAGCCGTAGACCCATCATCCACACGAACAAATGCAGTCCCCTCAGAAGGCTCAACACAATCAACATTACCATTCCGATAAGACTCTGAACACCCATCACGCATACAGGTGGGGTCCACACTACAATCCCTAATACCGCAACTTGCATCCACACACGGCAATGCCTCGGAATCCAGACACCGGACCACCTCTGAGCGACAATTTTGCTCAGTGGCAACCGGTTGCAAGGGTTCGTGAATCTCAACCGAATTCTCACACGAACCCATCTACAGTTCAACAAATCAGCGGATACCCATTACATAAAACAAAACAAAAGAAAATTGCCAAATTCGCACTAACTCAACACAATGTACGAGCCTAATCACCTGCAATCAATAAAAACCCTACCATCCGATTAATCCAACGCGTCGCCTTAACAAGAAAGACACCAAACACGAAAAGCAAAGTATCTGAGTCAAAAACTGCCAGAGAAAAACCCTAGAATCCAAGCCCCTCCTCTACACAAGGAAAAAAAACTATTAGAATTCCAACGAAAAATGCAGATATACACAACACAGAAAAACACGAAAAGGAAAACGAACGAAAGTCCGTCGAGAGAGCGGATTCACCTATTCCGAGAGGCCGTGGGATTAAAAATGAATATAAAATTTCGACTTTTTCCACAAATTTATATTTTTTATTCTGTTTTCCTTTTTGCTAAATCGCAGTCTGAGATGAGAGAAGATACAGAAACGGGAGCCAAGAGAGTCACCAAAAAAGCGTAGGCTTTTTGGCTCTTGCAGCGAAAAGATTTTTCTTGTTGAATTTCTTTTGTGATGATTAGATGGAAACGGTTTCGGGGGGCCCCCTGTACCGGCGTTACATTGGAGAAAAACTCCACCGAAGAGCAATACGAGTTACTCGGCTTCGTCACCTTTTGCCACGTGTCCTGTCGGCTTATTTTTTCTTTCCCTTTATTGCCTTTATTTTGTTGTCCTAATCAAGAAAGGATTTAACTCAAAGGTTCCGCCGTTAGATCATATCTAATTCTTATTTTTTATTATTAATACTAATATAATTCAGAAAATAAAATATTAATTAAAATTCTAATTAAATTAAATTAAATTTTATAAAATCGTTAAATAATTAATGTTATTCTAATCTCTTATCTAATTTTTATTTATAAATATTAATAATTATTTATCATATTTGTATAAAAAAATTATGTAATAAATAATTATTTTCAAAAATTTTAAATTTATGCAATTTATGATATTTTAAATTTAAAATATACTTATTGAATAAAATTAAACATTTTTTACTTTTTCAAAATAATTTTTATTTAAAAATTCATGTTATTATAAAATTAATTAAATTATTAAATTATGTCGAACATAATTTTTGAATCATAATTATTATGTAAATCATATTTTTACATAATAATATTTACTTAAAATTTGTTAGAAATATACATGAGAGGAATAAGACTCACTCTAATACTAGTTATTGGTTCCTAGATGATACACGATAGGTGGTGAATTGTGTGCGTGTAATTTTTAGCTTATTGGAATGCTAATGAATAAAAATTACTTACACCAATAAGAGATTAATTGCAATAATTATTAAATAAAGTAAGAAAGAGAGACACTTGAGTCATAACAGTTCAATGAATTAACACTTAGCCTATATCAATTCCTTAAGCTTCACTAGAATTCACTATTGTCTTCCTTTAATGAGTGAAAAGAAACCCTTCATACAAAATCTTCTTAACTAAAGGTGAAGAAGAACCTTCATATATAATCATCTTCCTTTGCCATGTATGAAGATGAAGTCCTTAGAATTCTTATTTAATATTAAGAGGAACCCTCGCAAGAAATATCTTAGAAAA
>JANZLD010000006.1:26019984-26038126 GCA_026413575.1 Erythroxylum carthagenense | reverse complement strand
TGCCATGTATGAAGATGAAGTCCTTAGAATTCTTATTTAATATTAAGAGGAACCCTCGCAAGAAATATCTTAGAAAATCTCTGTCAGTTGCATCACTAACACAATCATATATAACTCAAAATCTTCCTTTCCTATGAACTAGGAAGAGCTTGATAGATTCTACTAGAGGTCATACTCTGCAACCAAGAGTTTACCATCCAGTCTTGGATTAAAAACCCATATGCAACTTTTTAGATAGAAAGAGTCCACATTCCACATTCCACAAATGTACCAATAAATCTTTTTTGGAGTTGTTTAGGTCCCATTCTTCAATAGAATACTAGTATTATTATATATTTGGTCCAAATCCCTATTCCTAAAGCTTTGTTCATCAGTTGTCTTGCAATTAGGTAAAGACTAAAAACAAGGGATAGATTTCACAAAATTTAGGTAAATATATATTTGATTTACCAATTGAAACAATTACACATCTCATTTTTTAATATGCTTACTTTCAAACTACCTAGCCTAGGATATAGTAACTCTGACAACTCTATTGTAAGGAATTGGAATGGCTTACTATTGTTAGGCTTTTTTGTAATATACTTCCACATGTCTTCGTTAAGTTAAATATAGTTTTGGTTGTAACTCTCATAACTTGTTAGAAGAACACGTTTGTTGGGCTTAATCCATTGCTTTCACTAATATATTTTCATTTCTAAAAATATTATCCCATATTCTAGCAAAATTGATTTTTAGAGAACCCGTGTATGATGATGGAAACATGGTATTGGACCAAGTAAGGTTTTAACCCCTGATTTTGATGAGTGAGGTTTCCATGATTTTGATGATAAGAAAATATATTACTAATAATATTTTTATCCTTTTGATACTAATAAGTTAATATATAGAAGATCAAGTTCAATGGAAGGGTAAAGTGAGCAAAGGAGCTAATTGAATCAATTCAACGTTCAAAAGATAGAGAAAAGAAGCCAGTTGAATCAATTTAATATTTAGAAGATGGAGAAAATAAGTAAAATGGACCACATAGCCAATTTAAATTAAAAACCATGAACAAGAAGAAATCAAGCACATCAAGATTTAAGTAAATCATTATAATCCTTCTTATAACCTTATATTGGTAATTTTAATAAAGTAAGGGCTCAATTATTATATGATATTTTACACTAAGGGCACATTACCTATACCTTTTCATAATCAAGAAAAAATAAAAAATCCTCTTAATGCAATTAAATACTTTTAATAATCTTTTGAAATAGGCTTAAATCATTTTTTTTAGACAAGTGTATTTTGATCTTTGAAAGAACTTGATAAGTTTTCTCTAAAACTTATTTTAGAAAGATTGGTTTACTAATGTATGGATTTATGCAACCAATGTTGAAGTTTAGATCAGTTAACTAGTGTCTTTTGAAAACCTGTACCATGAGTTCATGACTAGAATGATTGACCAATGCTATTTTTACTACCTGTTATAATGACTTTTTTATTTTATATTAAGTTGTTTTAAGTATAATTAGACCTTATATGAGTTATAGGAGAAATCTTAGGAATACTAAAGACTTATTAAGAGCCTTGAGAGGCTATAAAGTGTATATATGCGTGATATAACATATGTAGAGCCTTTATTCATCAATATATATTATAAGGATTGCTCTTAAAATTAGACATTTTTTTAGAGGATTACTCTTCAATTTTGATAAAGTAAGAAGTTTGTAAACATTTCTCTTCACCTCTACCAAAAAAGTTATTGTATGGAGGGTTCATCTTCACTTGTTAAAGAAAAGGATAGTGAATTCCTTAGTGGATCTTAGAGAATGGATGTAGGCCAAGTGTTATTTATACAAACTAATATAAATCAAAATTTTACCTCTTTGTCTACTTTATTTTGTTATTTTTATGTTTGTTTATGATTTTTTAAATAAAGTTTCCATAATCATTCATTAGAGTAAGTAATTCATTCATTAGTTTAGAAGATAAACAGCAAACAAGTATAATTCACTCCATTGTATATCTCGTATGGGGATCAACACGTGGATAGTATCAATTGTGGTTGCATTCGCATATGAAATTGTTCATGTACCTAAATTAAATATGATTTAGACCATAAGTTATATGTACATCACAGTTGTAATTATACCAAAAAAATCATCTTGTAATAATAAAAAAATTGAATCCCTATATAAAAAGAGAGTTAAAAAATGAAATAATATAATCATCTACGAGGCTATTGTGAGAGTGGCAGCTTTAATGCTAAAGGGGAGAAGAAAACCAAATACCCATAAAGAAGGGGGTGGTCTTTAAGAACATATAAAATATATTCCCCTAGGTTAACACCATTGATTAAGTAAGATTTTTACTTAATAATTTATGGCAAATCAATATATTGGTGATTATAGGGCTATGATCAATCAATTAACACCTTTACCATAATTAATGACAAAAGGAAAATAAGAGTATTTAACTTCTCATATTGAAGTTTTGGTAAGTGGAAAGTGTTGAGACAATAGATAACAAGAATAAAGAATTACGAACAAAAGAATATTTTTAACTAGGTTTGGACTAAAAAAAAATAAGAACACAAGAAAATTTTTAACGAGGTTTTACCTATTTGGTGCATACATATATAGATATATGCTAAATGGACTTTGTTTTTATCATGATCTAGAGAGCATTTAACTTATATCTAAATGATTTATACGGGATTTATTACTTAATTTGGTTTAGATTCTATTATAGGCCTTATTTTAGATCTTAAAAGAAGAAGTGGGTTTTCACAAATTAAAGCCAGGTTAAAGGAAGTTTAGATTGATTTTAAAGGAATACGATCTGAACCTAACCCATGTTTACTAGTACAGGTCCTCCATAGTACCATGTTCAACCCATGTAATTAACGGGTACATTATGCTTCTTTAATAATTTGGTGTACAAAAGAACATGCTACGAACGCACCCCATGTCCTCCTTATAATTTAAATTGATGCTCTTAGCTTTTTTGACGAATTGGATTCATAAAGGGCACAACTTAGACATGGCTCGATATTTTGTAGTACAATACCTACATAATATCATGTCAAACCCACGTTATAAATGGCGAGTCTCAAACATGAAACAAATAGTGAGAAACTCAATATAGATTTAACATGGCACCATGTTGTTGGCCTATATTGATGTTAAAGTTTACAAAAATTAAGGTTTTGGTGGCATATCAGGAAATACAGGACCTAGATGAACCTATATTGTCTCGTATTCGATATAAAGCCCAATATTTTGTGAAATAAAAAGGAGGAAAAAGAGAAGAATCAAAAGGAGAGACGCTTGGGAGGACTAGAGATCAATCCCAAGGCTAAGGAGACTTACGAGCACATCAAGGAGAAACAATCTTTGAGAAAAGCAAGATTTCATTAAGATCAATCAAGAAGCATCAATATTCAAAAACTATGATCTCATTCTTATCTCTTGTTTCTTTAATGTTCTTTATGAATTTCCTTTATTTTTATGAATTAAATTGGCATGTAGATTTATATTGATGACCATAGAATTTATGTTTTGAATTGATTGCTTTGTTTTAATGAAAGACTTTATCTAAGAACTATTATTATGTTGAATTGAAGGAAAGAGGTTGAAGATCCAATAATCAAATTCATAAATTAAGATCAATAGATGATAGATATGTTTAGATTATAACATAACAATGAGGGTTGAATAGGTTGCTCAAGAGAGAGTTACATATTCTTTCCAAGTTAGAGTGAAATCTATAATGGAAATTCATAAAGCGATTTAAAGTGTTTTTAAGGTATTATGATTATAAAGAGTTTTTAATTGACTCTACTTAAGGACAAAGGCTATATTGCTTAAAAGAGAATATAGTTATAACTTAGCAATTCCTATTAGTCCAAATAACTACAATTAGTCACTGAATCAAGATAAATTCAACCATAGTAAAATTTTAGAGAGATTCTACATCTAAGTCTTATTTAACTATTGATAGTTATTATTATCTATCTATTGATTAAATTATGTTAAAACAAGATAAAGTTAAGCATAGTAAAAGTTTTAAAGAATTATTTATTTTTACCATATATTAACTATTACATCATTAAAAAAATTTCCTATAAAAACTATTTTAAAAATATATATTAATATTTAAGACAAATTTATGACATCAAAATTTGAAAATTCTATTTAAATTTATATAAAAATAGTAAGCGTGTATTCGTACCTTCAATCATAATCTTTCTCAATTAGGGTGAAACCTATCATAAAAATTCATAAGGTGAGTCAAAATGTTTTTAGGTTATTTTGACTAGAAAGAGATTTTTTTATTAATTGTACTTAAAGATAGGAATTGTATTGCTTGAAGAGAATATGGTTGTAACTTAAACATTCTTATCGATCTAATTAAATAGAATTAATCATTTAATTAACATAAATTCAAACATAGTAAAGTTCTAGGGGAATTCTACATCTAAATCTTATATATCTACTAATTGTTATTCTGATATATAATTTTGGTTTATAACTCTCGTTTATTGTTCAACATGGGTTTCCTTTTCCAGTTTATTCACTCATTTAGATTAGCTAATTGAAAGACAAACATGATTAGTAGCTATAGTCCTATGAGATCAATATGTACTCATTAGTGTTAGTTACGACTATGTCATATTTAAAATATAAATAAATTTTCGGAATCATTGTCAAGCACTATAATATTGGGAAAGCTTTATTTTTATTAATCTAGTAATTTTTTGTTTATTTGTGCTCTTGTCTTATTTTTACCAACTTAAGAGAATTTTTGTATTTACTTATTTATTTTTTATAATTCTCTTTCTTAATCTCATGTTTGTGGTTAAGTTTTAGGATCTAGGTAACTATTGCTATAACTACAAATATAATGAATGGATGAAGAGGACATTATTCTCTGGGGGATTATTGTATATCATTGCTTATGATGACACTAGATTCTTAGAACGATGGATATAGTAATATGTATTTTAGAAGCTCAGTTGATAGCAGTGATGTGTTATAACATTTATGGTGGTAACCATCCCAATCACAAATGTCAAGTGCTTTACAATACGTGACATCCATATGAGTATCCAAATTTCATAAGGAACTAGCCTGAAAACATACCCTATTACAACACTTATAATCTAGGGTGGGGTAACTATCCTAACTTTACATAAAACAATCAAACTCTAAATGCATTTCAATAACAATAAAAACATAAAAAGGATAAAAGAATGGCAAGCTCTTTATGAAATTCATTACTATAACCAAGGCCGAAACTAAAGAATATAAGAGCTTCTGGCCCCTACCCATAATATAAAACATCCAATTAAACAAACTTATTAAGCTTATCTCTAAAGGACAGTAAGTTTATTTATTTGGTGACACGAAGTCAGATATAAGGGAGTAAGTATAAGCAACGAAGCTAAAGGTTGAAGAAGAAGAGAAAGAAGAGGAAGACAAGGCTACTATTCAAAAAGAAAAAAAGGAAGAAAAAGAGGAGGAGCTAAAAGAGCAGGTTGTTAAGGAATTATCAGCAGTCAACTTAAGTACAATGGGCTGCTACTTCCCATTCAACAAACTACCAATATCAATAAAAGGTCTAAGTGATTTTATTATTCCTCAATATATTGATAGTTTGTAATAAAAAGGTCATTGATGGATGTACTTGGTGTTAATAATTTGACATCATATATCCTTACTATATCATAGTATGTAACATATTTTTAGGCTAATGAACCATTGTTTGGGAAGATGAGTGGAAAGAAGCCCTTGATTATAGATTTAAGTTGACTAAAGGGCTTGAGGAAAAGGTCAACTAAAATGTTTAGTGATTTTAGATTTTAGTTTTTAGTTTTTAGAATGTTTTGTTTAGTGTTTAATTCTTGTTGCATGTGTAGTTTTTAGTAATTTTAGACTAACAACTTTAGTGTTGTTCCTTGAGATGTAACTTGATGACTTTTACCAACTACAAAGGCAACATTACCTTAAGGTGTTAAGTCGAGAAGATTTCATCAACTTTAAATTAAAGTGAATTCTGGACAAGACCGATAATCTTACATTATTAGAGGAACACCAGTTATCGTCACCTCCTTTCAAATGTTTTTATTATTTTTCATTATTCTTGCATATTTTGTACATTGAGGATAATAACAAGTTAAGTATTGGAGAAGGGACTTAACAATCATGCTTATCAATTTTGTTATAATTAGCTTAATGATGAACAATTTGAGAAATTATTTTGAAAAGATGTTGATCAAAATGATTTATTATAAATTTGATTGTTACTGTGATTTAATTTGTTTAAGCAAATAGTTATGAGTTTTGATGGTTAAGTTGATTTCAGATTGGTTTATTAATTTCAAGAATAGATACGTAAATTTACGTTATGATACTTTATGTATAATCTAGACATATATTTAGTTAAATATAAATTTTATAGGGATTTTCATTATCCCACATAAAAAAGTGAAAAAGAAAAAGAAAAAGTGTGTGAATAAGTAAGCATATAATAAAATCACTCCATTGGCTTTGAATTAAGTAAAAAGATCAATGCTAAAGAGTGATATTAATAGACATTTAAAATAGTGACCTAGTTGAGTAATCCAGAGTATTCACGACAAGGTGTTTGCTTTCATGTTAAAAGGCTAGGTAACATTTCAAAAAAAAATTCTAAATGCTCTTATGTATTTAAGGTTAGTGTTTTTCTTTAAACAAGGGGTATGAAAATGTTTGAAAGGTTAAAGCATATGTTTATTTTATACAGTAAATTTAATTTTATAAATTGAGTTAAAGTTTAAAGAATTATGAACTAAATTGAATTAATTTATATTTTAATGTAAGTATATAAGTGCCTAACAATTCTAAGAAGTTGGCGGTTGAATGTATAACAAATAATCTTTTTTTATCTTTAATTTACTTAAATACTTTCCTAGAGTTGCTTCACATTTAATTTAATAGTAATAAAATTGATTTGTTTGGGAGAAGTAAATGCTTAAGTGTGGGGGAGTTATGGTTATTGATATATGCTAAAATAGGCTTTGTTTTAGCATGAGTTTAATAATTAACAGGATTTGGTGCTTACTTTAGTTTATATTTTATTTATAGGCCTTATTTTAACTTTCCAAAAAAAGAAGCAATGAATTTGGGTCAAATGGAGCCAAGTTGGAGAAGTTTAAGTGTATTTTAGAGGAATATAGATTGAATACAACCATATGTTCACCAGCACGACACCTATATGATACTATGTTCAACCCATATAGGAAAAGGGTACATTTTACTTCTTCAACAGTTTGGTGTATAGAGGAACACGTGTAAACATACCTCTGTGTCCTCCCTGTGTTTGAAATGGATGCTCTCAACTTCTTTGATAGATTGCATACAAGAAGGACACAACTTGTGTATGTCTCAATTTTCTCTAACATGACACATGCACAGTATCACGTCTAGCCCATGTTACAAGTGGAGACTCTCATACACAAAACAGAATGGGAACAAACCCAACACAGATTCAATATGGTACCATGTTGCCAACCTAACGTTTACAAAAATTAAGGTTCTTGGGTAGCATATAAGGAAATACGTGACTTATATGAACCAATGTTATTCTTGTATTTGGCATAAAACCTATGACTTTGTAAAATAAAAGACAGAAAAAGAGAAGAATAAAAAAGAGAGACATTTAGGAGGAGTAGAGATCAACCTAAGGCTAAGTAGACTTAAGAGCACATCAAAGAGAAACAATCTTTGAGAAAAGCAAGACTCCATCAAAATCGATCATGAAGAATCAAGATTCAAGAACTATCAGCTCATTCTTATCTCTTGTTTTGAATTGAATGCTTAGTTTTTATGAAAGATTTTAGTTTTTTTTTAAGAATTACTCATGTTTATATATTATGTAAAATCAAAGGAACAAGCGTTAACGATTCAATAATCAAATTCATAAATTAAGATCAAAAAGATGATATGTACATTCAAAGCTTAATATCAAGGATACGAGTTGAATGAGTTACTTAAGAGAGAGCTACATATTCTTTCTAAGTTAAGTTCAAATCTATCATAGGAATTCACAAAAGCGAGCTAATATGATTAGAAAGAGATTTTGATCAATTCTACTTAAAGATAAGAAATATATTGTTCAAGAGAGAATATGTCTATAACTTTGAAATTCCTATCAATCAAAATAACTATGATTAGTCATTAAATTAAGATAAATTCAAATCATACATTAATTATCACATCATTAATAAATTTTTCCTATGAAAATTATTTTTAGATATCTATTAATATTAAGGGTGAATTTATGACATCAAAAATTTAAAATTCTATTTAAATTTATATAAAAATTTTAAGTGTATTCATACCTCCAATCAATTTCAAAATCATCTGTGACATGTGATCTTTTATAATCAACATATATAAAGGTTTTTAATTTGAATTTAGGTCATAAGCTCAAATCTTTTTAAACTTTTAGCAATTTTATAAAAATAACATATTTAATTATTTATCAATAAAAGAATTTATAAATTTATTTTAAATTAGAATATAATTTATTATAATAGCACAAAAAATAGAAATCATAGTTCAAAACAAAATTAAGTGAAGTAAATAGATATAAAATTTGTTATTTTGATATGAATGATAATTAATTTAGAGTAATTATTAGACGATAATTATATATTAAAGTAATTATAAATTATTTATAAATATTATATTTGACTAGTTCTTTTTAAAGTCAAAAATTTTAAAATTCAAACCTGACTGATAATGAGTTTGTTAAAATTCAGACTTTTCACATTGGCACTTAACCTACTCGAACCAAATGAATAATTTGCAGCTTTAGTCAAACTTCAAGCAAATACGTTTTTTACATTACATAATCCAGCTCCCTTTGGTCGTGGTCTCGCCAAGAGTTCAAGGATTGCGCTTAACGCGTTAGTTGCAGTCTTGCGAAGACTTCAACTCGTATACACGACGACCAATTTGTTTGATAGCAGACCTCCCGTTACATAAAAGAAGCGGTCAATACACGACTTCTAGGTAATTGCCCTTAGGGTTCGAGTATTGATCCCCACTTTGGGTGGTAGGTAGACTTTTGACCTTTGGAACCCTTGTCAGAAAAGAGAGAAAAAAAAAAAAGATTCTTATAAGGTAGGATGATCAAGCAAATCATCAATCAACCCCAGTTAATATAATTAAAAATGCTATATGGATGAACACGCATGACATCAATCAACCCCATTTTATATCATTAAAAATGTTATTCTTCAAACCAATTTACTTGACATGATAACTAAGCATTTTACTTGATACGAAAACAAGTCACAAGTTAATGGAGAAAGCACACAACATATAAATTAGCCTTTTACAAACTTTCCTGACCCCTGCAGATGCACCGTACGTAAAAGATGTGGTTAATTAAAGATCATGGCTACAATTCAAGCTTATGGGGTACCTTTAAGCTGTTTTGACGAGGCTGCTGTTTATTGCACATAGCACTATCAAGTTCTACCTACGATGGTCCAGATTGCTTAGAACCAATTTGAAATGCCAAAGTCACGGAGCTTGCTGAGATGTTTCTCCATCTCTTGTCTACTCTTGGCCCACTCTTCTCTCTGTAGTACAACGTCTGGATATTCTCTTTTACCCTTAAAGCATGAAACACAAAACAAATTATAAAATGCTTAATGTATAATCTAACAGAAGTAAACAATTTCCAGAGATAGCAACCGTGTCAATTATTTTGAAGGAGGCTCCATTGTCACGTATCACAAGTAGGTCCCTCTTTCTATCCCTATTTCTTCCACCAGAAACTGTGACCTTTACGAAAACAAAATTTCATACAGAAAGAAGTAATTGCAAATTTTATAATGTCAATAGCAACCCAATCAATCTACAGAAATAGCATAATGAAATCCTCATGAATTACTACGCTCTACTTTCTTGGCGCAGAGTTCCAACACATGTAGACCAGCATAAGGAATATTGGAATAAATACTGCAAGATTACTTTTAATGGAACCCGCAAATGCAAATTGGTGTCAAGACAAGAACTCACATGGGCAGATTACAAACTACGGCTAGAATTGACATGATCCTTAAGTTTCATGGAAAACCTACGTCTTAGATAATTTTCTTTGAAGTGAAAAGATGTCTGTTCTTTCTTGTCTTTCGAGATGCAGACCCATATTTCAGATTTAATCATTGAATGTACATTGATAAAACTTTTGGAGGCAATTACAAGTGATCAGTTTAGTCTCCATTCAAATCAAACTTATGGAACAATAAGGTCAAATTTTAAAAATGGAATATCTACAGGTTAAACAGTTTGATTCACATGACAATGCATGCAACCTTTTAACTACCAAACAAGGACATAATGCAATATGGCTTTGTGAGGACATCATCTAAAGTTTTATCCATGTGACACTGAAAATTATCTACACTGCTGCAATATATAGCTAATGGAAATAAAAGGGATGAACCACAGAAGAATAACTTTCCGTACCAGCACTTTGGCTCTAGTTATTGACTTTGTTTTAGAATCAATAACATATATCTCCTCAAAGTCCAGTACAAATTCCGGATCATGCAACCTCCTGTTCCTGAAATGCTTTGTTAAAAAGACCTATAGCAGAAAATTAAGCTAATGATGTGGCTGTATAAAAATAAAATTTCAGTAAAGCAGAATTATAAAGATTATAGGATCTTAATGTGCATAGCAATCTGCAAGCAGCCCTATGCCAATGCAGAAATGATTGCATAATCCCATTTACTAGAACTGTTTTTGTTTCAAACGTCAACCACCAAACAAATCTTTTCTAGAATTTGACTAATGACGACTTGTGACCATCCATTATAAATATCTCCAAAATTTTCAGGTTATGATTGGTGCCCTGGTGGAAAAAGGAAGTATTGAAATATAAGTAAGCCTCTAGCTTTTCTGCTCCTCTTAATTCGCCGACTATTATATTAGTAAGATCAAATCTGCCCACAATGTAATTGAAAAGGTAAAAGGACAGCAAAGTATATGGTGGCTATTCAAAATGTCCTTACATAGTGTTGCAACAACAAACATTAGCTACACAGCTGACTTACTAGTGATATGAGAGGTTTACTTGCAACAACAAACATTAGCTACACAGCAGAATTACTAGTGATATGAGAGGTTTACCAGAGATACGAAAAAAAGCAACAAAACACAAGTTTAAATTCACTCTATGTATAAACTTCAGTATGTCGTAAATAAGATAATTTATGTTATCCATGAACACCATATGTTATCTAGACACACATGTGTTTACCGACGAATCATACCTTCGAGACTTCCTTCTCAGATTTATACATTGGATCACGAGGTGCATCAATTGGTGGTTCTGTTACATTGTACCATCCATAATCACTCTTTGCACATCGAATGTACTGTTGTTTGTCCATAAAAGAAAGAAGACTTAGGCATTGTGAAAGGAAATGAAGAGGACGTGTAACAAAATCACTTATTAATAATGTTCGCTACTACTACAAAGAAATTACTCTGCTGATGATTCTTAAAGGTTAGGAAACAGTCTTTCTACTAGTTAGGGGTAAGACCGTGTACTTTTGAATTTCCCAGATCTCGGGTATAATCGAGACTTCTATTGAGATATTTTTATGATCTCTAAGGGTAAGAAGCAGTCACCAGTAATTATATGTTCATTGTATAGTTATATATAAACCCCTACGACCCCACTGTCTATTTCTGAGATGAGGATTCCACACCAAAACTATCCATATAGTCAGATTTCAGGCACGAAGTACAGAAAGTACTTCATCAAAACAGTTCTAAAATATTTTCATTCCAGCTAGAAACTTATCTTCAGCAACTGCTTTAAGGAAATGTAATCACAGACATTATAGATGCCAGAAGCATTCATAATGAAAAGATATCGAAGCATATAATCATGTTGCAATACACGATGACCACAAATGTTGCAAAAACAGTAACAACAGCTGGAAGAAAAGGTACCTTTTGTGGCATTGGGGCAAGCACTGTTGGGATGGCATAAACATCAGTATCCGGTGGAGTAACATACATCTGCAACCAACAAACCAATCGAGGGACGACCATAAAATCTACAAACTCAACAACCAACACCCAAAGTAAAAGTCCAACAAATTTGCGTCAAACAACTAAATCTTACTAACCTCCCTAAAGTCATAAACATCATTATCCGGGTCCGGAGGCTTCCGTATAAAGAAGTCACAATCCAACAAGCTAATCTTATGAAACTCTTCCTCATCAATCCTGTAATCAACTATTTTCTCAGACTCCCAACCCTGGGTAGAAACAAAACTCTTGCTGTCCACCATTGCAATATCCTCCTCGCCATTAGCATCCGACTCCCCTGTGGCAGCTAAAGGGTCGTACTCCACGTCGTAGTCCTTTTTGTTGTCGAGCTCCTCAACCTCCTCGTCATCCATGTCGTAGTCGTCGGGGCCGCCACCGTCAGCGTCGCCGTCGTCGGCCTTGGGAACGAATGATGGTCTCGTCGGAGCTTTGATGGGTAGGAATTGGAATGGAGTGGGGTTGAATTTGACGGAGGAGTGGTAAAATAGGAAAGCAGCGGAGGTGGTGGGTGGTCTGGCGGTGTGAGGCGGCGGAAAGGATAGGGTGAGAGCGGTGGCGGAGGGAACCATGGGATGGTGGTGGTGGCTTTGGATGGTGAGAAAGTGAGGGAAAGAGTCGTGATTTTGATGGATGTTGCTTTGGGGTTTATGGATTGGGTTTATGGAGTATAATGTATTGAATAAGCAATACACTATAGCATATCCCAAGGAGCAAAATATTCTAAGGCCCTGGAGGTTAATCAGGTTAAGAAGCAGGGAATTAGCACAACCTTGGCATACGGGGGAGAAGCAGGAGGACTCTTGGTCTTTCATTCAAATGCTGAGAAATAGGTCCACAGTCTATCCCTTTATCACAATTCAATTAGGCAATGGAGAAAACACCTAACTCTGGTTTGATAATTAGACTATAGGATATGACAACTCTCGTAGGGAAACTTCTTTTAGATTCAAAGGTTTATGATTTTATTGTTCAAAACACTAGCTTATCACAAGTAGAGGAACAAACAAACTTCAGCTTTATTTTCCAAGCTATTAGCTTAACTCCTCCATTAAAGACACAATCAGCTGGGCATTAAGCAGCAATGGAGAGTACTCTAATTCTTCTCGCCTAAAAGCACTAAGACCTTAATTTTGTACCTGTGGTACAATATTGTGTGGAAAGGCTCTCCAATGCCAAAAGCTTCCTTTGTTACTTGGTTGGCAGCAAGAGGAAGATTAAAGACTGCGGGTAGATTAGAGGGAATGAATGATAAGATTTGTGTCCTTTGTAACACCCTGCTTAAATCTGCAAACTATTTATTAGTATTTACTTGTAACTACTCAGCTACTGTTTGGTCCATAATGTTACACAATATGAACCTTGCTTGTCATTGGGAAACATTTTAGTTTGGGTATAGGATCAATACAAAAAAAATTGGGAAAGACAAGAAATGTCTAACCCTTTGCCTGATTTGCTCAATCTATTCAATTTGGAATGAAAGAAATCAAAAGATCTTCAAGACTATTCAATCTGATACGTATGCAATAGCACATCGAAACTTTCGCTAGACTAAAGGAGGTACGATTTGCTCACCACGCCACTAAGGATCTAGGCCATCCTCTTAAAAGTGTAAGAGGTACAGGCTTATTACATGATAAAACAAATAACAAGACCAAGACTAGATCCAGCCCACATGCTTAACTCCCTCACAATACCAAATACTCCAGTGACACAGACAATACAAACTCCCATTCTGTTGTAACAAATTCATAACTGTACAGATACTCAATCATTCCAATACTGTGTATATATATACATTGATTCATTCAATAAAATGATTCGAGGCAATTTCACATCATACAGTATCTCTAATTATTACATGGTATCAGAGCATTAAGGACAAACGTCCATGGCTCACGTTTCACAGGCATCCTCCTCTGCCAATCATCCTTCTGACTCTCCACCACCGCAAACCTCCAACACAACTATGCCATCTCTTGATTTCTCTGCCCTTGCTAAAACTCTGAACTTCAACTTACCCATTAAACTTGACAGAAATAACTTTATCAACTGGCGAGCGCAGATACTGGCTGCCATTCGTGCATTGGAACTTGAGGCATTCATCACACCAGGACTCACACCACCAAATCCAGTACTGCCTTCCTCCTCCTCTGAAACTCCACCCTCAGCACACTCAGCATTCAAGGAGTGGACACGTTCAGATCAGCTACTTCTCTGCTGGCTGTTCTCCACTATTGGTGATGAAGTGATTGGACAGGTAAACACAGCAGCTACTTCTCTTGAGGTATGGCAAACTCTTGAGCGCTTATATGCTCAAACTTCTATGGTGCGGGTCCTCCAGCTCAAACATCAACTTTCTACAATACAAAAAGGTTCTCTTAGCATTTCAGACTATATGCAGAAGATTAAATCAATTGGCGACTCTCTGTTAATTGCAGGACATCATATTCCTGAACATGAACTTATTTTAAGTGCACTAAATGGCTTAGGCCATGAATATGACCCAGTAGTTGTGTTTCTAACTCATACCATGAAATCTTCTACCTTACAAGACACTCAATATACGTTAATGATGCATGAGACACGGATTGAGCAACTTAACACTTTCTCCACTCAGCCTGCAGCTAATATACCCACTGCTAATATTGCCACTTATCCTGCACACAATCACTCTCCTAGACAGCCATTTCATGGTGGCCGATCCAGAGGCAGAGGCAGAGGCAGAAATAGTAGATGGTCTGGGGCTGGACGAATATTCTGCCAATTATGCCAAAAGCCTGGTTATGATGCTCTCAAATGCTACAAGCGGTTTGACCAAACCTGGCAAGGATCCAACGGGCAACATCAATCTCATACTCCTCCAGAGAGCTTTCAGCAGCAGAGAACTGGTCCACAGACCTTTCTCACTCACAAGCAGTCTTCTTCATACACTCCAACTGATCTTGGACATGCCTCAAACTGGTTTGTTGACAGTGGTGCTACTCACCATGTCACCTCTGATCTAAATACTCTCACAGACAGCTCAACCTATGGCGACAAGGACTATCTCATTGTAGGAAATGGTAACACTCTTCCCATAGCTCATACTGGTTCCTCCCTAATTCATGTTCCTGCTATCAATCATACTCCATTAGTCCTAAAAGAAGTACTTCATGTTCCTCTCATAACTAAGAATCTGTTAAGTATTTCTAAACTTACAAAAGATAACCAAATTGTTGTGGAATTTACTGACAATTATTGCTTGTTTAAGGACAAGGTGTCAGGGAACCTTCTACTTAGAGGAGTGCTTCGAGATGGACTTTACAGCATCCCTACTTCCTCTCCATCACAATCTGACGCCTCCATTACATCCTATGGTTCATCTAAGACCTTTTCTTCGAAATACCCTGCTGTTAATGTTTTTAATAAATGTGAAATCTACAATGTTCACAAATCTGCCAATATTTGGCACAGTAGACTTGGCCATCCCTCTAAACATGTACTGAGTTTAATTTCCAAATCAATGAATTTCAAGTTTGATCCAAATACTTTTCAGTTTTGTAATTCCTGTCAGCAAGGTAAAGCTCATCAAATTCCTTTTGCTACACATGAGATTACTGCAACTAAACCTCTTGAGATTGTATACTCAGACATTTGGGGACCCTCTCCCTATCAATCAAGTGATGGTCATCGATATTATATTATATTTATTGATGCATACTCTCGGTTCACGTGGTTCTACCCTCTCAAACTTAAATCTGAAGCCCTTGCCACTTTCATTAGGTTCAAAAATCACATTGAACTACAACTTGACCACAAAATTAAATCAATTCATACAGATAATGGGGGGGAATATAAGGCTTTTTTACCTTTTCTCCATCAAACTGGGATACATCATAGGTTCAGCTGCCCCTACACTCACCAGCAAAATGGTGTCTCCGAAAGGAAACACCGCCACATCACAGAAACTGGTTTAACTCTTCTTTCCCATGCCAATATGCCACTCAACCTCTGGCTTGAAGCCTTTTTCACAGCAGTTTTTCTAATTAACAATCTCCCCACACCTCGACTCAATAATAAATCCCCCTTTGAACTTCTCTATCACAAACGCCCCAACTACACCTTATTCAAAACCTTTGGTTGCAGTTGCTATCCCTACTTAAGGTACTATTCAACACACAAGCTTGACTTTCACACCACTAAGTGTGTCTTCCTAGGGTACAACCCTACTCATCGTGGGTACAAATGTCTAAGTCCATCTGGTAAGGTTTTCCTCTCTCGGCATGTGGTCTTTAATGAAACCGAATTCCCTTATACTTCTCTCTTTCCCCCTAAATTGCCCTCTGCTTCACCCTCTGCTAGCTTACCTCTCTCTGTTCTAACTTCTGCCACTCATCCTCAGCATTCATCTCCCAGCACTCCCTTCTCAGCAGGTTTGCCTCCACCCTCTCCTTGGGCCAGCAATAACTCTCGGGTAAGTTCTCTCCCTCCCTCTTCTACTACTTCTCCTCTCTCCTCTCCTCCATTGTCCTCCGAGCAGCTGCCTAACCCTCCTCCCCCTTCTACCCACCCTACTACAGCCCCAAACACCCACCCTATGCAAACCAGATCAAAGCATGGCATTTTTAAGCCCAAAACTTACTCTGCTACCCTATCTTCTTGTCCTACTTCAGAACCTACCACCGTATCTCAGGCCCTTCAAGACTCTCAATGGTTTCAAGCCATGCAGGAGGAAATTAATGCTCTCAACAAAAACCATACCTGGACCTTGGTACCCTATCAATCTACAATGAACATTCTACCTACTAAGTGGATTTTTCGGACCAAATATGCTGCTGATGGTTCTGTGGACAGGTTTAAAGCCCGTTTTGTTGCTAAGGGGTTTAAACAAACCCCTGGCGTTGACTACACTGAGACATTTAGCCCAGTGGTAAAAGCTTCTACAATCAAGGTAGTTCTCTCTCTTGCAGTCTCTCATGGCTGGGATGTTCAACAACTTGATGTCAACAATGCGTTCCTTCATGGAACTCTACAGGAGGTGGTCTACATCAGCCAACCTCAGGGTTTTGAAAGCCCTACTCACCCAACTCATGTTTGTCGCCTTTCCAAAGCCCTCTATGGCTTGAAGCAGGCTCCCAGAGCATGGTTTAACACTCTGAAAGCTGCTTTCAATACTTGGGGTTTTATCAACTCCAAGTCTGACTCCTCTCTCTACTACCACCGAAAGAATGGTTCACTTCTTATTGCCTTGGTTTATGTTGATGACATTCTTCTTACAGGGAACAGTCAGGAGGCTATACGGGATCTAATTGCTCAACTACACTCTCAGTTTGCGCTAACAACTTTAGGAAGCATCAATTATTTTCTAGGGTTTGAGGCTTACCGGGATGCGACTGGGCTTTATCTCTCTCAGACTCAGTATGTGCGTGATCTGCTCCAACGTGCCAACATGTCCTCTGCCAAGCCTTGTGCCTCTCCTATCACTCCTGGGTCCAAGCTGTCACTTCACGATGGTGTTCCCTTCTCTGACCCCTCACTATATCGCAGCTTAGTCGGGGCTCTGCAATATCTCTGCAATACGAGACCAGATATTAGCTTTTCTGTCAACAAATTGAGTCAGTTCCTTACTACTCCCTTAACGACTCACTGGATTGCACTCAAGAGAGTACTGCGTTACCTTCAAGGTACTGCCGATTTAGGACTTCATTTTCGGCCATCCTCCTCTCCGCTCTAGCTTCACGCCTTCAGTGATTCGGACTGGGCCAGCTCACCTGATGATCGGAAGTCCACCAGCGGTGGCTGTGTCTTCCTCGGGGGGAATCTTGTGTACTGGAACTCCAAGAAACAATCGGTCGTGGCTCGCTCCAGCACCGAGGCAGAATATCGGGCGCTCTCACAAGTCTCTACGGAAGTAATATGGCTCAAGTTCCTTCGCTCTGAACTTGGATTCACCTTGTCTCCGAAACCCATCATCTAGTGCGACAACAACGGGGCTCGGTCATTAGCTCACAACCCGGTCTTCCACTCTCGCACCAAACACTTTGAACTGGATC
>JANZLD010000006.1:25986656-25999785 GCA_026413575.1 Erythroxylum carthagenense | reverse complement strand
AAATTATCAATCTAGACCTCAAAATAGTTTAATTATGTCTCAAAATAATTTAATCAAGCTTGTTGACTTGAAAAAAAGAATCGGGGCCCAACAAATATTGAAATCCTTATCAATATACCCCTCATCTTAAATTTTCTTATTTTCTTCTCTCTCTATTCAACATCTTAAGAGCATTTTTTTTTATATAGGCCTTCTTATCATTAATCTTAATATTGGAATCCTTTATGAGTGAAACCTTGAACCCATTTATCTTTTATGTTATGCAATCCCTAAAGAGCTGTAGGTATTACTTCGCTGTGCAACTAATTTTTGCCTTAGTGTTATCATATTCCCTTCCACGCTTATGTATCAACTAATATGATTTAATCTTGAAATCATCTTTTGATTGAGTTGGAAATGTGTGAAATCTCCATCCAATTTTTTTACACACTGAAGTTAACCATGTACTTTTTATTCCTATTGAAAATAAATTCAATCCCTTTTTCTACTAGAAGTTGAACCAACACAGTCGTAAAGATTTTATCCAAATAAAATAAGTTTAAAACTTCCAAATCAATTGGCCTTTGGAAGTCAATTTATACATTAAACTTAAGAAATCTTTGTCTCATCCTACCTTCATCATTTGAGCTCCTGTCCATACTTCTTAACTTATTAGATGAGCTTATTTTAAATAATCATTAATGTCAACCTATATTACTCCTCGTCCTTCTTGTCCTACATTTGTAGTATATTTAAGTTAAGTCACATCAAACATCCATATAGAACCTGTTATTATCGTAAGCAATATCATAAGTGATAGCTATCAAATAATCTTTTAAAAGAATTATAGCTTTTGATGCATAATCTAGATTGGTAGAGTCATCAACTTTATGATCACATTTCCTATTTGATTCGTTACCAACCCTATGCATCTGCTCATCTTCCTCAATGGATCCTTCCATTTTGTGGATATGTTCATCTTCATCCATGACTCCTCTATCCTACTCATCTTCATTCATAATCTCTAGCTCCTTGTATTTTAGTGAGGGTTCTTTATCTCTTTACATCTCTTCTACGTCCTTTTACATATGCTCTCCACACTTTTACATATGTTCATTTCCTATGGGTCTTCCAACCCTACAATCTATTCTTCATCATTTATCACAACATATATTTTTTAAAAACATTTTTAGACTTTTTCTGTTTACAACATCTTTTGATGTATGTTTAAGTATACCTCCACCGCTTCATAATTGTTCTCCACAATTAGTTTGTAAAGACCCTTAATATCATTTCTTCTTTGAGATCTTTTATAACATCCTTTAAATTTTCAGGAGTAAACTTATATTGAATCTCTAATATATCTCAATAGCCTAAATCCCTAAATGGAAGGATGAATTGTAGCATCATGAGGTAATCCAACTTCACCCAAAATGAGTTCCCTTCTAAGGTGTTACATTTCAAGAATAAATCTAAATATAACCTTAATGCAAGCATAGAAACTTTACTCGTGGACCTATAAAGAATGAGAAAAATCGAGGTCATAATTATATTAACAATTTATAAGTAATAAGAAGATAGATAAAGAAAGTCTAACATTTAATTATAATCACATTTTAATTAATATTATATTTTTGTAAAAAATAAATATAGATAATCCGTAATTATTTTGAAAGATTTATAAGAAAATGAAAATGAACCCATCACTATAGGTATTGTTATGAACGTGTGTTAGTTCCCATATAAAACATAAGAGGGGGGAATGAATTGTGTTTGTTTGTTTATGTGAATTTCAAAAATCTTTTTAAAATTAGTGAATAAAATGCCTAAACTAAAGGGTGAATTTGACAAATAATTAAATGTTAATGATACAAGTAGAATAAATATAAATAGAATGAGAGAAAAAGAGATAAAATATATTTATAATGGTCTAACCAAAGATTCTTTGGTCTATACTTATTCATTGAACTCTACTTGAAAATTTACTACTATCTTTTTCTATCGGCAAAGATGAGCCTTTCATTATTGTTTCTTCCTTCTTATAAAAAGGAACCATTGCACATTTTTCTTTCTTGGGATAAATAAAAAATATGTTAAAAACCTTCTTTTCTATACGTTAAGAGGAACCTTAAATAATTCAATTTCTCTCACTGAATATTTTAATCACTTAAAAAATCTAAGAATTACTTCCTTGATCATATAATGTACTAAGGGCTCGCACTATGCTTTCATGCTTAGAATTGTGATAAAACTTTATTAAAATCTTTTTAAGACTCCTTATAATGCCAAATATCCTTAAACTCATAAATAATCTATTTATACTCAAAGCTAGCAAATATAATTATAAAAGACAAAAACTAATTGTTACAACAATTAGTGACTGTGACAGAAGTTGAAAGTATATGACATTGGTTAACTAATACATCAACTAGTGTTCTTGACACAAACCACAAATGCTCACTATTTTGTAAACTAGCTTTCTTTTAAAGACATTGGTCAATAAATTTGTGTGTAGATTACACGAAACACTTCAAAATCCTAATATAATTTAACCTAACTCTAACATAAGTCAATCTACCTCTTAAAATAAATGTTTAAGAAATTTTTACATTCTTTCAAAGATCAATTAAAAAAAAACTTGATCTAAATCCATTTCTAAATTTCTTTAAGAATATTTTAATGAATCAAAAGGATTTTCTTTTAAATCAAATTAAATCTCTTTTTGATTATGAAAATATTTTATGTATTTTACATATAATGAAACATGCCCATGCCATATTGAGCCTTTGGATCATTAAAATGACCAATATAAAGTTATGAAAAAAATTATAATGACTTGTTATATATGAAATAGATTCATTCTTTCTCTTTTTCGTTCACTTAACTTAAATTTCTTTAAAATTCACTTGAATTGTTTTTTCTTTACTTTGCTTATTTTGATAATCTTTTTGATGATCCAAATGATTTAACCTCTCTTTTAATCACTTTCTTTTACACTTGATCTTTCATATACTTCTTCATTCCGTTATTATAAACTACTAATATCATCAAAATCAAATTCGTTAAGACTAATATATTTTGTTACTATTAAACCATAAGTTAGAACCTCATTTGGTCGAACAATGTGGTAATAAAAACTCATAAAAAAGTTAGTTCATTAAATAGAAGATAATTAAATCTATGACTTGGTATTTTACTTCTCTAGTCAACCACACTCTTCTAACATAAGTGATGTGAACCCTATTTAAGAGTAAACCCTAGTGACCCCCGAGCAAAATTGAAATCTAACTGAAAAAACCAACACAAAATTTTGAGGAACTACCATATTGATTATAAAGAATTAAGAAGCAAGTTTATAAGAGATTTAGGATGCTAAAAAGAATGAAGTATTTTAAGAGTTTTGAAGTTTAGTGAAGAATAGGGGGATAAAGTACATATACTCTTAATAAAAAGTGATTTTGCTACTTAAATATGCCTTTAGTGATTATATTCCCCTTTTATATAGAAAAAAATGAGATAGACATCCTAATTACAATTTTAACAAACATCTCTACTTATATTAAAGGGATAATCAATCCTAAAGTGTCTAATCTTTTAGAAATTTTTTTTAGTACCTAAGCTTTTGAAATTTTCAATTGAGTGGCTAACCTTTTAAAACCCTAACATTTTAGTTTAAAATTATAGTTCCATTAGTAATTTGTTGATTTGGCTAATGGAATCTTTTTTGCTCATGATATATAAGTGTCTACCTAATAAATTCTATCTACTTTAGTTTAAGCATGACCATTATTTTTCTAGATGGACATCTACATGTCATAAATGAAAAACATTTGGTTAGCCAAATCAGCAAATTACTAATTGAACTAACATTTTGAAATGAACTGTTAAGGTTTTAAAATGTTTTTCACTAATTTGAAAATTTAAAAAAATTAGATACTAAATTGAAAAAAATCTCAAAAGGTTAGGCACTTTAGGATTGGTTATCCCTATATTAAAATATTAACTACTAATACTGCTTGAATTGGAACTTTAATAGTTCTTACTTAACTAGGAAACTAACTAATAGTTCTCTTTTATCTATGATTATAGTAGAACCCTTCAATTAAAATTCTAGGAATCTTATTTTATTCATATTCCTAATGTTTAAAGTATCATCTTTAGGGCCTTTTCTATTTAAGTTGGAATTTAACCCCACAACAAGCCCTAATATAATTAGGAAACTAGCATATAATTACAAAATCGTATTAAACTCGACTTGAGCCAACCAATTCAAAGCATATTTAAACTTCTTGCTCCCGATTCTTGTAATTAATCTACTAGGCATAAGCAATGGATTTTTTGATTGACTAGTTACATTCACATCAATAAGTTATTGTCTATTTTACTTAAATATTAAAAGTTGTTGTAATATACCACTCCTATATAGCATATACCTAACATATCAAAAGATATTCGAGAATATACTCTACAAAAGGGCATGTTAATATGGTCACATATCCAAATTGTTTAAGGCATCACATAATAACTCATTTCATATTTTAATCATTTTCCAAACAAAAGCATTTCAAATCTTCATTTTGAATCATTTCATTCACAATCATATTTAATCACAATAATTTTTTTTCCCGTTTTTGTTAACGAACATATACAATCTTGAATGTCATTTCACTTCTAAAATTCACATTTACAATATATAATAGTTAAGAGATACAATTCTTGATACAACATAACTAGGATATTTGCAGTTACAACTAATCCCAACACTGACCCATGTCTAAATTCAAAAGCTACTTAAGTAGAGTAGCTAGAGAAGCTAGGTCTCCTCAGTACCTGAAAATTAACATTGCAATTTTGATGAGTTTTATGAACTCAGTGAGTGAACCATCATTGATGTACTCACTCAAATAGAACATAAACATTTCGTGTATGAAACACATTTCAATTAGTTTAACACTTCATCCAAATTCAAATCCCATATATATCACATTACTCATCATATTTCAACAAGCATATTGTGAATAAAAAGGCTTCATATAGTCATTTCAAAACAATCCAATCATTTATCTCAATTCTTCATATCATCAACATGTACACAAACTTTATACATCATTATATCAACACAATTCAACATTTATTTGCAATCAACCTCATGAACACATGTAAAGATATAGATGCAAATGCACATAAGATTCACTTTCATTTTTACTTTGTTATGACCAAGTGTCTATTTAACTGTCCCATATCTATTGTGGATACCAGGGTCATTTTAGATACTGTCTCCTACCTTTTGTGGATGCCGAACTCATTAATTATTGAGCCTGTGGCTCTTTGTGCACATTCTGAGCTTTAAGCTCTTTTCACGTTAGTCACAAGTCTTTTATTTGATCATGTATATTCATATGATGGAGTGCAACATTCCACATAATATGCTATCAGTCACTTTCTTTCAATGTTCACAGTCAATTATCACAATCATTAGATCTAAGTCCGACATTCAACATGGAGTTGAGTATACATTTCCCCATTTAGACACAATCAGTAAGCACTTCCAATACATTCTTGAATATCAAGCTCCTCGGACCAACAATGTCTGTAATATTACAATTATATAAGTGGCAATTTAGTAACTAAAATTTAAACAAAAACAATTCAATTATATTGAGGATCGTTTAGGTCAACTCACAGTACGGTCCAGATAAGCTATTGTCTTGCTGAACCGGCAATGTCTAGATGTTGGCAATCACTTGTGTATCTATCTTCTTGCAATACACACACAAAGTTCACAATTCATTAAGTTATCAATCGTATGATTACTCAATAATTCACATGTATATAGATCATGTTTCAATGCATGCTCAATTGACTATCCTAATGTATCCTTATTCACAAATCTTGATCATTCATTCATTATAGCTTGTATATAACTTGTTTGTAATTAGGTTTGTTTTAGGTAAGTTTGATACCCTAAATTTATTAGTCATACATTTATCAATTCTTTCTAAGCATTAAGTATTAACATAATTTCCCAATTCTCATTCAGTCATACCTAATTCATTTCTTATATCCTTTGAATCACATTTGCATTCACATGAACATCTTTATACCATTAACAACTCTAACCTCTCAAATTCATATACATTTATATCAATCATTCCATTCCTTAATGTATAACCTCAATTAATAACTTAAACTTATAAAACATTTAATCATTTAATCAAGCAACCTTTTAGGCTCATTTCAAGCCCTAATCAAGTTCAATTACACCATTATAAAGTGTTTTAACCTTATATAGTCCAACAATTGCCTAAAACCAACCTTTCTCCTTCCAAAGTACTTCACACGACTATGGGAAGAAGCCTTATAAATCCCACGATCGTGGGATGAGCCAACCGAAGGTTCACTCACCCATAACCTTCATTTTGCTTCCAATTTTTACTCCTTCATACTCTATCCAACACACCTTCACCAAATTTTATCAATTTCACTTCAATTCTACCTTATTCATGCTTTAATCCCTTATCAAATTCATGTCCAAACCCAATTCAAAATTATTCATTTGACAACTCACAAATCATTACCTTCACATATTAAAATTAAAATAAAAACTATCATTCACTATCAATCATATATCCTAGTTCTATGTCATTTCAAGATCACTATATTAGCACCTTTCTTTAACATACATTCGCCTTCATTATACCTCAAATCCTAATCTAATCTTTCCCTAAAACAATCCATAACCTACTGTTCATACATCAAGAACACAATAGAAAAGTATCCAAGTTCATGCAGAAATTTCCAGCACAATTCATCATCAATATCATATAAAATTCATCCCAATTTCATCGTCATAAATTCTCTATTATAACATGCCATAAATATCAATCTTTTACTTACTTATTTAGATCAAGTAACACAATTCATCAAGTCTAACTTAGCCCTCCATGCTTGCAAGGTCATCCAAGTACAAGATGAAAGTATCATGGTTTCAGCAAAGGAAAAGAGATGATAGTTGATTTTAGCAATCTTTGTGTAGGATCTTGTCTAGTTCTTAAAGTGATTATGAATAGAAGTAAAGCACAAAATCAAACCTATGAAGGAGAAGTGGGTTTTGGTGGTGAGAGGGAGAAGAGAGGAGAACTATAGCAGAAAGTGAGTAGTAGAAATCAAAGCCAATGTTAGAGACAGGCCATGTGTAAGATGACTCTTCTTGCTTTAAGGACATTTTTTACCTAAAGACATAAGCCATAGGTCCTCTCCCTAGCTAGCACACACATTCTTCTATGAGGCTGCCAAATGTCACAATTATGTTAGACCATTTGTCAAACAACTATACTGCCATTTGTCACTCATTTATCTAAGCCATTTGTCACTCAATTATTATTGTCATTTGTCAATTAATTACTTATGCCAAATATACATTTTAATTCATCAATTTCTCAATTGCAACAAATAAATTCGAAGTTACCAATTATAGTCCATCAATTCTTGTCATTGGTAATCCAAAGTACAATACATTGGAATTGCGCATTAATGTCACATTAATTTTAGTTTCATATCTCAGAATATGTCAATTGAGTGCAATTTATCTAAATAACAATTCATATGTGTATGCTAATATTATGCATATGAATACAATCATAAAATCATATCACAAATGTACTAAATTCATTCTATATGATGTCACTCATGTAACTCAATAGTTTAACACTTTAGATCCTTCAACAATTTAAAAGATGGGATATCACAATCCCCCCGCCCCCTTGAGACATTTCATCATCGAAATTCTTAACTGACTGATTCAATAGATGGGGGTAATGTTGTCTTATGTTCTCTTCAGCTTATCCAACTCCAATATTCACTTATGATTTGTTCAATATTCATTCATTTCTAGAAATGGAACATTTGGTCTACATGTTACAATTCAGTGAAAGTTCTTGTAAAAAGAAAAATTTTTCCTCAATCATCTGTACTGCTCACAAAATCCTTATCATTCAACTATATTCATCGTTGCTTTTCTACCATTCATAATATCTTATTAAGATCAATTACCATCATATTTCACATAATCAAATTGTCCTATACACTAAAGCTTAGTGAAACAATAGGCATGTACATTTACTCTTATGCCTTGATATGTACCATTAAGATCATTTCATCTTATCTAGAGATTTATTTTTAAAAAGTCACTAATTAATATCTTAAGCTAATGATAACTTGACCTCAATTGATTATAGATAACATTTAATTATTCTATGACCATACAAAAGTTACCTATCCTTAGTAGTCATCATTTCAATATATTCACATAAATTTATGATTCCACTGTGCTACGCTGATTCATCTCAGAATTTTACCTATGAGGTCTAAGACTTAAGAGCATTCAATATGTCACAGATTACTCCTTGTACCATATCCAAGCATGTACTACACATGTGGTCAGTAACACTATTCACCAAAGTAACCACACTTTCAAATGTGTACTCATATTAACTGATCAACTTAATCTTGAGGACTTCCACATATATCACTATCATTTAGTTCATCTTACTAAGTATGTTATCAATCAAATCAGAAATATAAGATACATAACCATAATGAAATTATGCTATCAAATTCACTAATATAACCTTATACTAAATCATAAGCTCTTATCGCAATAGTTAATCAACATTTCAGTTCTAAGTTCAACCCCTCAAGGTAATAGAAATTTTGGTTTTCTTTCAACTTAACTTATACACTTTGTTTCTTATCATTTATATCAGTGTCTCTGTTTTTCCTTAGTTAATCCACTTTAATGTATTGACATCCACATCATTTCAAAGGTATACAACCACAACACAATACTGATATCATATTCGATACTATAACTACGAATACAAATACACTAAATCTATGTTAAACATATCGAACTATATAGTATCTCCTATATCAAGATATTGATAATTTTCCATTGTCTCACACTCTGACATATCATCATTCTTCTCATTGCTTCTAATATTTTAGACTTTTGACAAATATTCATGCATGTGGCTCATTTAAATGCAACTAAGACTGGGAATCAGTTGCCACTGCATACTATGACATGTTTAAGATGCATGTACCTTGACATATTTTATGATAATTGCCCATGTACGATGCTAAGCCTAGGCTTTGATACCAAAATGTATCATACCACTCCCATAGAGCGTATACTCAACATATCAAAGATATTCGGGAATATACTCTACAAAAAGACATGTTAAGACGGTCGCATTTCCAAATTTTGTAAGGCATCACATAACAACTCATTTCATATTTCAATCATTTTCCCAACAAAAGCATTTCAAATCTTCACTTTGAATCATTTCATTCATAATCATATTCAGTCATAATAATTTTATTCCATTTTTATGAACAAAAATATCCAGTCTTGAATGTCATTTCACTTCTAAAATTCACATGTACATTATACAGTAGTTGAGTGATACAATTCTTGATACAACATAACTAAGACAATTGTAGTTACAATTGATCTTGACACTAACTCATGTCTAAATGCAGAAGTTACTTGAACTAGACTAGTTAGAGAAGCTAGGTCTCTTAAGTACTTGAAAATCAACCTTGCAATTTTGATGAGTTTTACGAACTCAGTAAGTGAACCATCATCTATGTGCTCACTCAAATAGAACATAAACATCTAATGTATAAAATATAATTCAATCAGTATAACACCTCATCCAAGTTCAAATCTCATACATATCACATTACTCATTATATTTCAACAAGCATATTACGAATACAAAGACTTCATATAGTCATTTCAAAACAATCTAATCATTTATCTCAATTCTTCATATCATCAACATGTACACAAGCTTTAAACATCATTATATCAATACAATTCAACATTTATTTGCAATCAATCTAATAAAAACAAGTAAATATATAGATGCAAATACGCATGAGACTCATTTCCATTTTTACTTTGTTATGACCGAGCACCTATTTAATTGTCCTATATCTATTGTGGATACCGTGCTTATTTCAAATATTATCATGTATTCATTGTAAATATCGAGCTCATTAATCGTTGAGCCTGTGACTCTTTGCGCACATTATGAGCTTTAAGTTCTTTTTATGTTGGTCACTCTAGTCACAACTCTTTTATCTGATCATGCATATTAATGTGATGGAGTGTAACATTCTACATAATATGTTATCAATCACTTTCTTTCAATGTACGCAGTCAGTTATCACAATCATCGGATCTAAGTCCAGCGTTCAACATGTAGTTGAGTACATATTTCTCCATTCACATACAATCACTAAGCACTTCCAATACATTCCCAAATATCAAGCTCCTCGGACCAACAATGTCTAGAATATCACAAGTATATAAGTAGCAAGTGAGTAACTGAAATTTAAACAAAAACAATTTAATTATAGTAAGGATCATCTAGGTCAACTCACAGTACGCTCCATATAAGCTATTGCCTTGGTGAGCCAACAATGTCTAGATGTTGGCAATCTCTCATGTATCTATCTTCTTATAATACACACACAAAATTCACAATTCATTAAGTTATCAATAATATGATTACTCAATCATTCACATGTATATAGATCATGTTTCAATGCATGCTCAATTGACTATCCCAGGTATATATCCTTATTTACAAATCTTGATCATTCATTCATTATAGCTTGTATATAACTTGTTTGCAATTAGGTTAGGTTTTAGGTAAGTTTGATTATCCTAAATTCATCAATCATACACGCATCAATTTTACATTCATCAATTCTTTCTAAGCATTAAGTATTCACACAATTTCTCAATTCTTATTTAATTATACCTAATTTATTTCTTATATCCTTTGAATCACATTTGCATTTATATGAACATTTTTAGACCATTAACAATTCTTACCTCTTAAATTCATATACATTCATATAAATCATTCCATTCCTTAATTTATAACCTCAATTAACAACTTAAACTTATCAAACTTATTCATTTTGAGCCCTAATCAAGTCCAATTACACCATTATAAAGTGTCTTAAACTTATATAGTCCAACCATTGCCTAAAACCAACCTTTTCTCCTTCCAAAATACTTCCCATGATCGTGGGAAGGAGCCTTATAAATCCCACGATTGCGGTCCACTCACCCATAACCCTCATTTTGCTTCCAATTTTTACTTCTTCAAACTCTATCCAACACATCTTCACCAAAGTCCATCAATTTCATTTCAGTTGTAGTATAGGTTAACGGGGGATGTTATAGTATAAGTTAAATCTTAGTGGATGTTATAGTATAAATGAAAAGATACGCCATTAATAATTTATTTGAGAGTAAGCATACATTATATATTTAGATTGCCAGATTTAAAGATTAATCCTAAGCAACTTAAAGAAATATTTGTAAACAAACTAAGAAACCATGAATTTGTAACTTAGAAGCTAAAATTATGTAAGGAATAATTAAATAAAGTAGGGAAAAAAATTCAAATAAAGTAATAAAATTAACAACATTGTCTACCTAATCAAAATTTTAATAAAAACTAAAAGAAAGAATAAAGGGTGATTAATGTCTTACTCCGTATGTAATCGATGTGCATGAAAATGCTCATATTTTCTTAAGTATTTTACTTAATTTTGATGTTAAATTACCTAACTTTACTTAGTTTTTTAATTTCTTTTCTTTTCAGATAATTATGAAAATTGACTCTATTATGATATTATTCAAGAGTTGAAGGCCATTTCAAACAAGTCATAAAGAAAATCACAATCCCTAAAGTAACATGGTCTGGCCTATGCCCATACGCCGGTCTATGCTCCAGTAGGATCAATTACAACAAATGACATGGCCTAAGCTACAACAATGTATGAGACAGTGTTATAGGATAAATAGGAAGATATATTACGACATGTTCATGCTAGAGATCGTGTAGTAATTTCAAGAAATATAGTGAGATCCACAATTTTTTGACACAACTATGCCAAAGGTTGTGTTCATCACCTAGAGGAAACATTAAGCTCAATGGTCGAGGACACGACAGTGCTCCAGATTGTGTCATAAGTGAAGTAAAATGTGTTTCACTGTGAAAAACTAATTTTAAATGGACTTTAGCTAACTTTTGGAGGAAATATGCGTTATAGACATCTTTTTCTCTTCAAAAGCTAAGGTTAGCTGCTAAGACACTTCTAAAACCCTCAAAAGTTAATTTTAATCCATTTTCATCACATAATCAAGATCCAAATGTCATCTCAATGGATTAAGCTATTGGTGAGAATCTTGATTTCATTTAAGTTTATTTCCATCATGATTTCTTCATTTTTGTCTTTTTATTTTTTTGTATTATATATGTTTCGTGGTTAAATACTTTTCTATATTTATATAAGAAAAACCCTAACGATCATTTTTTATAGATTGATTCATATTTATTTATGATATGATATATTTTGTGCATTATTATTTGAAACAACCAATAAAAATATTTGATAAATGACAAATTGGGTTAGTAAGTTTACCACAATCAGTTGAAAAAGAAGAAGTTAGAGTACAGGAACATTTCGCTCAACTGCTTGAAAATGTAATATGCAAAAGTTATAAGTGTCACATGGTGTGATACTTACGACACGCCTGCGAGTCTTATTTATTTATTTTATTATTTTAATTTTAATTATGTTACTATTAGTTTAATAAAAATTTTAAAATTAATTTTAATTTTAGTTATACTATTATTAATTTTATAAAAATTAAAATCATAAAAAACAAAAAAACCAAAATAAGTGTGAAAAACTTATTTTGGTTTTACATTTAAGTCACAAGGTTGAAACTTCTGTCACACATATGACATTAATTTTTTATTATTTTAATTTTAATTTTTTAAAATAAAATTTTTAAGATAAAAAATTCAAAGTTTAAAAATTGATTAATTTATTAAAATTGTTTAATTAATTTAAAATTATAGAAAATTAAATTAAATTAAAAATTGATCAATTTTATTATTATTTATTATATTAGCCTGCAAGCGATATTAATGTAATATTAAATATCTTGTATATTTATAATAACCTTTTTTTGCAGAAAATGATTGTGAAATGCAAATAAATTATACAATATATTATATATGTGGAATAATTTATTTTGATTTCAACAACTTAT
>JANZLD010000006.1:25909849-25921735 GCA_026413575.1 Erythroxylum carthagenense | reverse complement strand
GCAAAGATTTTTACTTACAACTAATAACAACAAAGTCAAAATTAGACACCATTGGACCTTGCAATCAACGGTGAGAGGCTATTAAAGACAACTTTTCTCCAATTAATTATATATATTATGGTACAGATGGAAATTTTCTTAATATAGTCTTGGTGGAGAAGAAAAGCTTCACGTTTTGAATTAAATATATATTTTTTGTTTAGAAAATCCTTTTGCAAACTTGTTCATGAGGGAAAAAAAGAGATAAATAGAAGAATTGGTAGACAAAAAAGTTTTTGACGTTTATCAAATTGTAAAATTTTATTTAAAAATCACAATATTTATTAAAATTATAAAAATCATTAAAAGAGTTATTTAGAACATTCATTCATAAAAGAATTAGATATGAATTAAACACGTGAATAAAGTGAGATTTATTCAGTGACTGCATTCAGATATCTCCTGACTAATTTAAACCATGATTTATGTGTCATTGAATAGAAGAAATTGCTTGTCATATGATCATCACATCTTGTGATTTTGTGGTGGTAATTCTCTCCTTTCATATAAAAATATATGTTTTGGTTTTGGATTGGGAAAATAACTCAACAAAGTCTATTGCTTATTTCATTTTTAGAGTTATGTGAATATTTATGTCAAGTGTAAAGACAATTAGTAAGGTTATATTGTTTAAAGTTTAAACCAACTCAAAAGAAAAACTTGTGTTTTCAAACGTGAAGTAAGCTAGTCTAACCTTGGCTATTTCAAATGTTTTTATCTTAACCATATTACAAACACGTAAAGTCTATGCTTAAATGCCTGAAGTTGACATGGGGGTGGCAAACTCTCAAACACCACCCCTTTCCCGTAGGTATAAGGATGCGACTCTAATCAAAAGGCTTTTAAGTAATATAGAGATTATGAAACAGCAGCCACCAACTTAATTAGCTGAAACAGCTATGTAATCATAAGTCATGAGAATCATGTGGTAAGATTTTAAATTGAAGCTTACGGGGCTACATGTTATGCTTCTCTTCCTTAATTACTTGAGGCATAGCGCGTCATTATATATGTTTTGGGATACGTGAGCATAAATTATTAAGCTAGAAAGATAACATAAAATTTAGGGGTTGCCAATAAACAATCATCTATAAGCAGATCTTAAAACTAGATCTGCCTTACAGAATTTAAAAGAAAAGGTCATACCCTTTAGTCTTAAGTTCTGAGCGTAAATTCAATCTCATCCAAGTTCTACCTCTTTTTCTTTTCACTTTTTATCAATATAGACTATCGATGGTCGTGCTTTCTTTTAAATAATTGCTAATTACTATGACTATTAATTTTTGTTATTATATATGATTGGGAATATTTAAAGAAGTTGACCTTATGAGGTTACTTAATTCGAGTTTACTCTAATGAAGAAAATCTTGGTTCAAAGTTCAAACAATAACAAAATAATTAGATATCTTAAAATATTATAAAAATTAAATTTCAAAGTCAACAAGGAGATGGATTTTTAAGAAATTATATTCTCACTAAAGGATTTTCATAAGTTTCTTATACCATTTAAACTAATAACGTAACAAAAAATTATTGCCTATCTAAAACCACTAAAGATTAATAATATTGCAAAAATTAATTTTCACACCAAATACAAGTATTATTGAACAACTTATTTTAATGTTTAGATTTACAATATCTATACACAAACTACCTCTTTGTAAGTGATTTGGGAATGGACATTTTTTTATGGATAAATTTAAATTATTTATCGCAAATTTTGACCATTGTTGAAACTTATTTCTCCATTAATATTCAATATTTGGTAACATTTTTAGATCGTTGAATACAAAGATTGCAGAAAAGGAAACATAATGAGTTTATATAATTGAAGCTAGGAATATAATCAGTCATCCAAGTGCATTCCCCCATGACAATGTCCTCTTAGCACATGAAGGAAGCACCTTCAAAGGAGTCAATCTGTGTTAAGATTCATGAATCCTCCCATTTTTGTGTGCAACTATATTATTCATATTAGCGTACACGGCTGCATGTTTCCGATTACCTTTCTTCCATTTCAAGAATTCTTCGTTTCCTGTCTCTCCTCAACCACGTTTCACGTGGAGCTGACTATGCAGTGTTTCTATACATGACAGGTAATGAACAAAACAGGGGGAAAAGAAAACAAAGAATATGTCTAGGGTGTCTGTACAGAGATTCAGTTTTATGTATCCTTGTCCTCCTATAATTTTTAATTAACTTAATAGATTATAATAAAAACGGTCCATGTCAAAATTTGTTAATATATATATATTTGTTTATTTTAGGAAGTAGCGAAGTCATTATGAGATTAACTAAATTAAAGACGTAGTTATGAGCAATGGTTTGGAATTTACAAATAATAATTTTAATTTTTTAATTTGGAAGCAAATATATGAAAGAGTGATCACTTAAAGTCAAATAATCTGTTCATAATGAAATTTAATTTCAAGTCCAGAAATTAGCCGCCAGTATTGAAAAATAAGTTGATTTGCAGTTACCTAACTAATACAATTGAAACTTGACCGGAAACAATTTGTTCAGTTAGAAGATAACTACCAACTAAAACAACTGTTTAGCATATGCTTTTGTCAACGGGTGACGCAGTGTACCCATATACTGGGAATCTTGTCTGCAGGACACAGAAAGCACATTGATTTACGTGAAACTATGTCTTAGAGCATTGTTAATGCTTGAATATATGTTATAAAAACAATTGGACTTGTACGAATTTAATTAACTTTATTGACTTAAGAATGGAGTTTCAGTATTCCTGAAGCCCATTCAATGTTCCCTTAGGCAAGAGATTGTGTTACTTTCCACTAGATTTTGGCAATCGAATCTGCAAGTTCATTCTTCCCTTTAAAGTATCCATCAAAATTGATGTTTATGTTCCAAAGCTTTCCACACATTCATAACTTCAAACACCATCTTTCATTTTTTTTCAATTGATAAATATAAACTGATGAAGTTCAGTAGATTGAACTCTTGATAATTTCTTTTTTCATTTTACTTGATCCGGAAGTATTTTGAATTAGCGACTCTTTTTAAGTACATACGTCCTTGTATATTAAAAGAGAAAGCTAAGAACCTCATTAATCATCACAGCATTCATCTGTGCTAGTCCAAGGCAAATTTCACACAAGAATGAACTAGAGCTGATAAAGTTAGATCTATTGAATACTGTCAGTTGAAAGGATTTCATGCAAGAATACAAGAAAGTGAACTGCAATTCACACCACGAAGGCAAATAGAATCTCTAGGCATTCTAGTCCTCTTCCATGAGAAGTATGATGATTGTATTTTGTTCTACAAATTTACAAAACCTATGATTGTAAAAGGGAAAGTTGAAAGGGAGTTAAAAGAAGCGATCAATAAAATGATAACAAAAACAGCTAGCTTACTAAACAAAAAATATGTTTTGTTTAGGATATCTTCTGGCCACTTGGTCACCATGTAGCTCTCTGTTTCAGCACCGAAGTGTCCAATTAGCTGAAGATCTCAACAATTGCGGATGAAGACATGATAGGCTACAATAATCCAGCATTCTCCAAATCATTCTGGGAAACAAAGAAGTTAACCATAATAATGAACTTCAACATTTGATACACTGTCTGCTGCCAAAGAATTTCGAGCTAGACCACCATCGCTGAGATACAATGCTTAGCTAAACAGAGAGCTTTACCGATCCAAGTTTAGATTGCTGATATATGACCAAAGATCCAAGAATTCCAGTATAATCTCATCCAACCAACCAACCAAAAACAAAAAAAAAAGCTGCTAACATGGACCCCATGTGAAAGTTAAACTCAATCCATTTAAGAAACAATATTGCATCCCTTAGTCCTGATGCTGACAGAATCATAAAAGTAACACAACCCTTAATAAGCCTGATTAAAGAGCGATGTTCAACAAAAAGTGAAAGAAAGACATAAGTTGCTTACCTCTTATGCTTTTATACAAAGAGTTCTTGGGACTCCATGGGGGAAGACCAATACTGCAAGAGAGTTTCTACAGTTATTCTCCGAGTTGCACTCAGCATTGAAATGAAAAATCGACACCCATCAATTTTGTATTCTTCAAGAGGATTACGATGCCCAAAACTTCTTACATTAACCTGAAAGGGGTTGGATGTCATCTTGCACATTTTGGAAAGTTGAACAAGTTAAAGGTAAAAAGTATCATATAGGTTACCGCTGAACTAAGCCTGTTCATGTTTACAAGATGGTCCCTCCAGAAACAGTCCAAAGTTTTCAGAAGAACTGCTTTCTACATTCAATTGGTATCAAAGAAAAAAGTTAAAAGAAAGAAAACATGCAAGATTGCCATCCAGTGGGACAAATGTCAGAGTTCCTTGAAAGAGAAAATATGCACAAATATGAATAATCCAGCACCACAAACCACTAAATATTTACCATTGAATGATTGCCAACTACTGTATAGATTAACCAAAGGGATTAAGAATAAAAATAATTGGCATGTCCATCAAAAGGTTTTAGCAGATGTTCTCAAGAAAATCCATATGATAGTGTAATTAGTTACAGAATTAGATTCAATAGTATTAATATTGTTCACGTCTGATTGAAACGTACAATAAGTTAATAGGAACTAAATGCAATACGGATGGACAACTGGAAGCAGCCATCTTTGCCAACCCCAAAGATTCAACAAATTTACCGCTATGCAATGTATAGGCTACTGAGACATGTGAACTTGATAGTTTAATTAATGATTCAAGCTGCACATTTCTTATCATTAGAAACAGTTAGCTCCGCTTAAAAGCTTTCTGAAAATAATTTTTATCGTGCTCAACAAGAATTCTAATTAAAACACACATCTGTCATATAGTGAGAGGAGTACCTCAGTAAGCAGTCACACTGAATCTTTAGCCCAAAAGAAAGAAGCAGTTAAAAGGCAGAGCTAACCTCAATTTCCTTAATGTATGCATCATCATAACCAGATTCTTCAACAGCAGTTAAATATGAAGCAATCAGAAAATCTCCAAGGTACTTGCGAAGGAGGTTAGTAGTTACTCGGTATCTGCCATCACTGTAGCCAGTTATCTACAAGTTAGATACAAGTTGCACTGCTCCAGGATATCCAAATAAAAAGTTTTTGCTCACTTGATCAGCTCATCTGAGCAGATTGCAAGCCATCGTTTTAAGGAAGAGCTCTTCTTGCGGATTCCTCTAAAGGCATTTGGTGGCCTTGGCAGATTCGGTAGATGAAAATTGTTGACGTCTATAGAACTCAGTTCATGTAATTTTAGAAGAGAATTCAGCAAGGCTTCCTCAGTAATCATTGCAACTGAACCTAAAAATATTTTACACAATAACGATTATCTTCAAAGAGTGGAAATTCTGAAATCAATGACCCTCAGAGCCAGAGTAGGCAGAGATTAAAACAAACAAAGGATCTTGACCGAACTAACCCTCCAATAGCTTTCCCCCAACATTAATAAATTCCTTCAAGAGTTTACCCAGACTCCAGCTTCGTGGATGCTAATCAAGTAACTTAAGGAAATTAGCAAAAGCACTGGAAATTTATTGTACAGGTGTATCAGATCTACCTTTATGGGATCAACATTGCCAAGGACGATTTCATCTGCCACTGCTTGCATGTACCTAAACAAACAGCTTGCTCTTTAACAGCATTAAACAGTTCAAGAAGGCTTCACATGGTAGGATAATACAGAGGTAATATCAGAGGCAACTTACTCTTACGTGCAGACATACTCGTATACCTTTTAGATTTTGACAGATGCAGAAATGTGCACACACAGCCACACATAAATGAAACAAGATTGAAGAAACAAAAATGCACTTATTGATGTCTTCATACTACCCAGACCAACAAGTTCCAGGTAGATTACTAAAACTGGCGAGGAAGGTCCCAGCCAAACACTATCATCTCAAATGCTCAGGACTTGAAGTATGTTGACTTTATTATTTCTTGTTTGTGAAGGCATGTTATATTTAGTTTCATGTTAGAGATTCCCAATATTTTGTGTTGAATATGCAGTACGGTTATTAATGTTCAATAAATACCATGTAAAACGGAGACAAGTGGACATCTTCCCAGAATTTCTGCTTAGTAATATCCATCCTTATTGAGATCTATTATAATATGTTATCACAACGTAATGCAAGCAGTCAAACCAGACAAATGATTAATTTCCAAAATCATCTTCACTAGGGTTATAAAGTATCCAGCAGAACATAAATGGTATCACTATTTTATGAGAGATAGGCTTCCGGATACAAGCATGTTTGTTTCATGGGAAAATTTCATCAATTAATAATTTATATAATATAATATTTTTTTATAGTCCTGACTTGAACTAATAGGTTAAATTAATTCTCAATTAATTAATACCTCTTTTAATTGTGGTACCAACATCATTACTTTTTACTTTTGGAGGTTTTATTGCAAATAATAGGGATGAGCCAGTCCATTGAAACTAAAGGTCTGATAGTACCTATAATAAGTAGGCATAACTAAAACCAGAAAAGAAACTTACTGAAATATATGTTGGGAGCAACTTTCACTATCTCCAGTTAAAATTAATTGCCTAAGGTCATAGACATGTTTCCTTTGTACCTGACGTAACAAAAAGAATCAAATGAGTAAAAGAGATTGCATTTGCTATTATTTATTCAAATATTTAATGCTATCAACATTGTCATATGGTGTTTATTAGTTGACAATATATGCATATAAATCACGTATATGCAGTTTGCCAACTATATTTAGACCATTTGTGTGAAAAAAAGAAGCATAATAGACGCCAGCAGTTCTGCCCATTTATGAGCCATTGCATACACACGGGAGATCACTGTCATGTGTAATCCTTAAAACTTTAGTAATTCCTTATTCAACTAGCAACATGTGAAAATGGATGGGTCACCATTGTTGAGAATCTGCTATTAAGATCGAAGGTAAAAAAAAGTGGAAACTGTGATACTCCAAATAAGGTAGTTGCTTTTCCAAGATGCTTACCTCTAATACTTCATCAAACTCAACGAGACTCTTCCTCACGTTAAAGAAATACTTCTCTGCATTGATTTGCAGTCCCAGAAGCTGAAAATTCAACACAGTTGAAATTAGCACTAAGACATTCCATGACTGAAAGAACATATAGGATTAAGAAACAAGTGATGGCAAACTAGGGGCATGTTTTAAAAGCTTTACCTGCTTTACAATAGCTTCCCCTTCAATTGGTATATCTTCATCGTTGTTAATCCTTGAGATAAGTTTCACAGCCCACTCAGTATCAAAATTAAACTTTTGAAACATTTCATCCTGCAAGCTGTTTCATAAACAATAAAATCACAGGATCAGCTAAAGCACTAAACTACACACTCAAATTTGGCACCAAGAGATTCAGATTCAATACATCTCAAACCAACATAATCATCGGAATACGCAAAAAGATCTATCTTCCGCGTATGGTTTAACAATAAAATAAATAAAGGATAGTAGTAAGAAAGTCCTGTACAAAAATCTTAGTAAACTAATAGAAGTCATTTATCTATCTTGTATGATTAAAATTTGAAAGAAATGAATTGAAAATAGAATAAGAAGAAAAATGAAAGGGAACGAAAGGAATAAAGTAGTGGTGAAGCGAACATCTTAAATGTACTTCTGTCCTTCATTGATATACAAGCTTTCCATATTACTGGTTTCATGAGTACTACCAGTGAAAAAAGAACTTGAGCAGGCAAACATAAATTATACTGTAAAACAAAACATCTATAGTTCTCATAACGGAGGCATTTCTTTAATGACTTCTATAGCATTACAATCAGTTCATGTGTTGAAACTTAAAATTTATGGATATAATATGGTAGAGAAACACGGATACAGAACTTGAGTGTTAAACTACGTGTTTTTTATTGATATCGTGTGCAAATCTCATAGTACAAGAAGCCCTATTTATAGGTAGGAATGATGTGTATATTAGGTAATAGTATTTCTCGATACACATAATAATATCTAATTTACAATTAATTCTAATTATAGAAAGTCATGGATGACTGTAATCAATTTCTAGATATTCTAATACTCTACCTCAAGTTGGAACATAGATGCTTCAACCAACGACATAAACCCCTTCTTACTTTGGAAGAGATTCATCAAAACAACATAACACACTCTCATTTGAAGAGAGATCCACTGAACCAACAACCAAAAATTCTTGCTCACTTTGGGAAGAGATCACCAAATCAACACCACCTCTAATTAGCAAGGTCTTGAACTCACAAGGGTCCAAGGAAAGACATAGGTGATTCACAAGGAACATCAATTAGCTGACTTAAAGAATTTGCATTGATACCATGTTGAAATGTTAAAATATAGGGAAGAAAGTAGGAGAGAGAAATAGACAAGATTTATGTGATTTAGCCATAAAGGCTTACATCCACGGACACAACAAGCAGAAGGCTACATGTTTCTTATTGAAATAGTGTGTACGTTATATAGTACAAGAAACCCTATTTATAGGAAGGAATGATATACACATTAGATAATAATATCTCTTGATTGACAAAAAAAAAATCTAATTCTGCAGTTAATTCTGATTCAAGCAAATCAAGGATGATTACAACCAATCTCAGAATACTATAAAAAGAAGCAGAGGAAAAAAAAGTGGCAAAAGTTTAATTATAATATTACCTCACCATGAATCGTGTAGACCCAGGATCCCCTTGCCTTCCTGCCCTACCTCGAAGCTTTTTTTTTTTTAGCGAGGGAAGGGATAAAATAGCAAAAAATCAGCTTAAACTTACATCTATGCATAGAAGTGGAAGCAGTGACAAAGAATTTTTAAATCAATAAGGAGTTGGCGGTGTTAATATTTGTTACATCATACTTCAAGATGTGGAGTTTAAACATCTATATGATTAAATCTTAATATCGGTAAATCAAAATAATTAAGTGAAGAGTTCGCTGGCAGGTAGTGAAGCTGCTCCGAAAGAATAACTTATCAGAGAACAATAACACTTTTGTTAGCCTTAATGTGAACTGATGTTTGGAGCAACATTTCAACAAGTGTGGGCAGTAAGGATATGTATGCTGAAAAGAACATACGCCAGTCAATTGGGCCAATGCACTTTATGCTGCTATCACGATGCCATTTACTTACAAACCGAAATGATTTTTTGTTAAGATAAAAGGTATCAGAATATAAAAAGGCCTGCTTAAAATTCAACTGCTATAGCAATTGATAGGCACCTGATTATCTATTCTGCGAGACTCATGTAAAGATGTTCCAATCACGTGAAGTCCACCAAGTCTCTTCACTTCAGACCCCTCATTGGAACAATGAGCTTCACAATCTTTGAGAACTGAAAGATAAGTAAGTGCTATTGTTGGGCCAAGAGGGTACATCTCAGACTGCTCATCAACAAGTTTTTGCAACTCTTCAGAGCCCATCGACTGGCTCATTTCCACCGACTTTGATATCATTGATTTTGCCTTCACATATGTCCAGCTCTTGCCCTCGCTTTTACCAACATATTTAGCTGGGGAATCATATTCAACAATGAATAACATTTCAATACAAATTATATCCAATCTGAAAGCAGGTGATACAAAAAGCTTTTAGAGTAGAGCACAAACCCATGAGTGCTGTCTTTGCTAGCAGAGCTAGTGAGGTTGGGCCTATTTTTATCTTTGATAATACCTGCACAAAAGGATATGATTGATAATCATGGCAACGTGTCTAGCAACAATCACAATAAGTTTTATACACAGTAACCTTATGTGAAATTATGTCGCCATCATCTTCAACTTTCAGAGACTCTTTCGTCAGGAAAGAAAGCAAGCTGTCCTGTATGATCTCTTTTGCAAGCATCTGCAACAATCAAAAGGCTGACAGATGTCATTAAAGAATCAAAGAATCCATGGTTAATGAATGCAAAGCCATATACATGACAACTTTTTTGGCATAGGATGATGACTTGCATTAAGGAGGTGTAGTTTATACTTTTTCCCTGAACCCACTCCACCCACCCTATAGCACCCTTCCTTCAAACTTCTTACTTAGATCGAAAGTTTGCAACATGGCCATTCGCCACATGGATGTTGGTATGAACACAAATTTATCATCCAAGACTCATATGCTTATCCAAAATTAAGGTCTTACAGATTTTTCCTACAGAAACAAGAAGATAAAAGTTTTTTAAAAAATTGCAACAAATATAACTACCTTTGGATTTCCTCCCAGAATTATGTCAGTACCTCTTCCAGCCATATTTGTGGATAAAGTAATAGCACATTTTCTTCCTGCCTGGGCAATAATTTCAGCTTCCCTTGCGGCATACTGACTCAAATAATGAAATGTCCCAAGTTAAAGGATTACACAGCACTGCTAACGTAGTATGCAAAGGTAGCTAACCGTTAGAGCTCATATATGATCTATTCTAAACCCTAACCCTACCGCTTAATTTATTGGGTTGAATTGTTTCACCACACTAAAATGAAAAACTATAAACCACACACAGTCCAGTGCTGGTAAATTTAACTAACCTTTGGTCGTGCATTAAGGACATTGTGGGGAATTTTCCACTCCTTCAGCAGATCAGAAAGATATTCAGAATTCTCAACACTGCATTAAGAAGAACCAAAAGGAAGATAAAAATAGGTGAGGGATGCAACATAAAAATCTTCTAAAAAGATCCCCATACAAGAAATAACTGCAACTGTAACCAGCAATCCTCCCTCTCCGGTTCAAGTCCTTTCTAAACTAATACTTCCACTGCAGTAAATATTGTATAATAATTTTAAGGCTGGAGTTTACCTGGTGGTCCCCACTAAAATAGGTCGGCCCTGCCTGAACATGTATTCAACTTCTTGACGAACATGCTCCCATTTGCCACGAGCAGTCTATTAACATTGTTATGAAGAAAGGTAATTTCTATTTTATATATTATATAGAGTATTGATATATATTTATAGTGATTAGGAGTAACTACTTTATAGAATAATCTCTTATAATCAAGCAGAATATCAATCCTCACTAATATAATGATATCTAAATAGATTATTTGATAGAATCTGTAACATTCCCCCTCAAGTTGGAGCATAGATATTAATCATGCCCAACTTGTTACAAATATAATTCACCTAAACCCCAGTTAGAGTCTTTGTGAAAATATCCCCAAGTTGTTCTTCAGTTTTAACATATCTTATGGAAATCAAGTTTTGTTGTACTTTTTTACGAACAAAAAGACAATCTTTCTCGATAAGTTTAATTCATTCATGGAACACATGATTCGAAGTATTATGTAGTGTTGCTTGATTATCAAACCATAACTTTGCTAACAATGGAGTTTTAAAACCAATTTCCATTAAGAGTTGGTAAATCCACATTATTTCACATGACGATTGTGTCATAGCTCTATATTCAAACTCTGCACTAGATCTAGACAGACTTGTTTCTTCTTACCTTTTCATGAAACTAAATTTCCTCCAACAAAAACACAATAACCAATAATTGATCTTCGATCAATCTTAAAGCTTGCCCAATCAACATCTGGGAAATACTCAACATGAGTGTGTCCATGATTTTTGTATAGAATCTCAAGACCAGGAGCTCCTTTCATGTAACATAATATTTGTTCTAGAGCAGCCCAAAGATGAATGATAGGAGAAGACATAAATTGACATATAACATTAATAGAATATGCAATATCAAGACAAGTTACAGTGAGATAATTCAATTTTCCAACCAATCTCCTATATTTCTCAGGATCTTCAAACAATCCCCGTCTTTGGTGAGTTGTAGATTAGGAATCTGTTACAGACTCCTTCATCGGTCAGACTTATTCAAGGCGTAATAATCTTATCTTATCTACAGATTAAGGATAG
>JANZLD010000006.1:25889353-25901829 GCA_026413575.1 Erythroxylum carthagenense | reverse complement strand
AAACAGAAATCAAGATACAATTCCAACGAAAGGAAAACCAAGAGTATCCATATTTCAGCAAAGTCAGTGGATCAGTTCAGGATAAAAACATACCATGAACACCCTCACTAGTCAGTGCATTGAGATATGCAGCCAGCGTAGAAACCAAGGTTTTTCCCTCACCCGTTTTCATTTCAGCAATTGACCCATCATGAAGAACCGCACCTCCAATAACCTAACGTTAAAATGTGAAGAATAAATGAATTAATAATCAAATGGTGAGTAAAGGCACTAAGTTACGTAATATTACAACAGAGCAGCTCTGCTGCTTCATGAGTGACTAAAATAAAATACGTGGAGCAACCTGCACGTCGAAATGGCGCATGCCAAGTTTCCTTCTTGCTGCTTCACGAACCACTGCAAAGGCCTCTGTAATAGTCGGGGAAACAAATAAATAACGGATTATTCATATCATTCAACTCCAAATTCTGAACCAAATCAATAGAGCTAACTCATTGCAAACCAGCTTGAATGTCCGCTAGCGTCTCCCCTTGCCTCAACCTTCTTCTAAACTCCGCAGTTTTGGCGCTCAACTACAACAAACAAATAATAATCCATCATGCAAAATCCCTCGGGATATATTTCTACATTTCGACTTCACAACAAATTAAAAATCCAGAGACCTGTTCATCAGAGAGACTCTGTATCTGCGGCTCGAGCGCGTTAACTGAGTTCACGAGACGATAATAGTCTCTCACAACCCAGTAATTCAAGCTCGTAGCATCACTAACCATTTGCTTTAACCTACCCAAATTCTCCTAAAACAAAAGAAACGATTAGCCAATTCACAGAATCACATCGTCAAGCACATAATAGGCAAGACAAAGAAGAACCTTGAGCGACGTCCCCGCAGCCGTACGTCCGCTAGAACAGCGTGGTTGGGTCCTTGAAGCATTTAAAGAGAAACGGAGACTGAAAATAGGTTTGGTTTCTGACAAACAAATGCCGTTCTTGGTGGTGGGAATTGGAGCTGCAAGTAAAGGGTTCAAAAGAGTAGAAAGACCAGCCATAACATCGACTTTACTACTCAGCGGCTGTTGACTGACGTACTATGAAATTTAAGTTTCCATAATCTTCTGCAGCTTAAGTGCTCTACTGCTCTGGTTGTGAACTGAAGTGAAAGTCCTAATGCTCATCCAACACGTTTCTATAGTGTCGCATTTAATCAGGCAGCTTCCAACGTAAAAGGAAGAGTAACGCTGGACCATAAATTACATTTTAATGCCGGTGTCTGATTTTGCAAATACTAGTAAAACTACTATAATATCTTACCTCAAAAAAAAAAACTACTATAATATCAATTTATAACAGATATGACATTAAAATATTTTAAAAAATAAAAATTCTAAAACACTTATTCTACCAAATCATAGTCAAACATTAAATGAAGTAAAAACCTTACAAACAGAGAGTTAAAAAATAAATTGAATTAAAAGAAACAAGAAAGCATACGAGTTCTGTACAATTGAAGTATACAGCTAGGAAGAAACTAGTTTGTTAAAACTCAGTTTCTACTTTTCATCATTCTAAATTTTTCTAGTAATCTATGGGTTTAAACATAAGACACAAAGGACTAGAGCATCATCAACATCCATTTGTAATCCCGCTAAAGCATAGAATCTAGGAAGGTCCAATAATACGCAGTCTTATCTCTACCTTGTAGAGAAATAGTTTCTAATAGATCCATATAATTTGTCATGAAAATCTTACCAAATGATAAACGGATGTGCAAACATATCTAAGAAATAAAGTCAAATAAATAAATCAATCAAATAAATATAAAAAGATAAGAAAAAAATAACTAAATGCAAAAATTCAACACAATACAAATAAATAATAAAGAGAAACAATACTCATAATTTAAAAAAAAATTGGCAAGAGTACTAAATACAACATAAAATAATGTACCTGTAAAATATGTCTAACATTAGCAATAAACTTTAGAAGTACATACCATAAGAGACTCGTTCAGGAGTAACTCTAATCAAGCATGTCAAATCACTGATTACACAAAGGACTAGAGCTTGATTGCAAAAACAAGCATGTAATCTAATTTTAAACTAGATATTGGTGAACGATGGCTCCCTTTTCTTTGACTGAGAGTATTGACTTGATCTAAACTGGTTAAAGTTTGGGTTAACATACAGAAGTAATAATTCAATTTGTAAGAGTGTTGTTACATTGTCATATAGAGGTCATTCTCAACCAGTAAGGTAGAAACAAAAGTCATTAATTGGCAATATGCCTTGTTTACATGAATTGTAAATAATGCAATTCACCCAATAATCATTTAATACCTTGCACTAGTAGCACTTCCCAAACCTACCAGAAGTCATTTTACCTTACATTAGCATCTCATAGCATTCAATTAGCTTTGTGTAACTTGAAATTATGATCTGTTAACTGGGACCAAAGTATTATGCATTCTTATATCTATTTGGTTGCATGATAATGGGTATTTATTTTCTTATTTAGGATTTCTTTCGAGTTTCTTCATAAAATCTAGGGTTTGGAATTGTGTTACTCAATGTATAAATGTAGGAATGGCAAAAGGATTCGAGCTCGGGCTCAACCCAACTTAAAGTCAAGGGGATAGGTTGGGGTTGACCAAGCCTTGGGCCTAATTTTCTCAACCCGATCAGGCCTCGAGTTAGGCTCGAGCCTGTCTATCGAGCTTTGGTTAGCACAGGCTCCTGAGCTTAAGCGAGACAAGTAATGCAAAATAAAATCATTTAAAATGACATCATTTTGCTTTAAAAAAAAGTTGGGTCCGTTCATAAATGTTGATGGAAGGAATTCTAGGATATAGGACATCCCTATTTAATTTGTATGTTCCTTAGGACAAGTGAATCAATGTTATCATTAAAGCTATAATTGAAATATCCACTTTTGTACTAGTACTTTCTATTATTCAAAATTCCCTTTCTTTTTGACAAAGGTGAGAATATATCCTTTTAATTGTTGAAACAATAGTTAACAACATTTGTGAACCCATTTACTGCATCTTTACACTTTTCTCATGGGAAGTATATACCATGTGCATAAGTACTAAAATCTACATAAACTTTATTTGCACCCATAGTTCTCTTTATTTGTTACCTAATACATCATAAATCAAAATCATAATTACAAAAATAAGTTATAGTCAACATTTTAGAAAAATAAACCTCTTCCACCTATATATAATTCTACCTAAAACTCATAAAGTTAAAATTTTAACTTTAAAACTCACATGACAACAAAAATATAAAAAAAGATGTTGGTGTATCAGGTGTATCGAAAGGGAAGGTTAACCCGTAACATAATTTCAAGTATTATAATGAGTATCAATAATAATAACTTGTCTGCAAAATCATGCATTCAATTAAAAGTATCAATAGCAGGGGTACATATAACCTCAAAATGTAGAGAGAGAGATTAGGGAAGTGACAAAATCGTAGCTAATTTTTCTAATTTAATGTTTTAAAAATTGGTAAAAATAGATGGTTCACTATAATATGAACTAAGGAATTATTTCTTAAAGTTGATATTTTAAAGGCTAATAACTGAAATTCTTCTTCTTAAATCCTATAACTAAACCATGACCATTATAAAAGAAAACCTAAAAATTAAAAGCAAAGAGAGATTAGAGCCCCATGCCTTACTTGTCTAGAGGTGTCTCCCAAAATATGATGAACTAGTAGATATAGACTACGAATTTTGATTCATTTGTCTTTACTTCTTGAAAGATGAATAAAAAATTGCAGCACACAAAAAAATAGTGAAAAAATAATGTCCTTAATCTAGTAAAAGGTTGAAATGCTTATTCGAGCTGTGTTAATGGGGAAAATAGGAGATATGGATGGAAGAAAAAGTTTTAATTATTATTATCTTAATATTTATGTGTGTAGGACAAGCTTGCATAATAATCTATATTTACATTATAAACAGTAAAGTTAATAATAAACTATTTTACAAAAAAAATTAAAAATTTGAGTATTTGATTATAATTTTTAGTAGTTTTATCTAGTATTGTAAAAAGTTTTAGATTTAAAATGTAATTTACCCATATAAAAAAATACCTAATTATAATGAATATATGTCAAAAAGCATTAGTTATACAAAAGAGCTCTTAATATTCGCCTTAATTAATTTACAGCCATAAATATAATACACTTCCTTATTGTACATTGATTATTAGTTCATTTTAAGTTTAGATTACATCCAATCATTTATTATAGAGATTTTGGGAGCTTTATAAGAAAATCTCTTTATAGAGAGATTCAAGTAGGAATATTTTTTAGTTATTTATAGAAAGATTCAAATCAAATTGGCTGGAGTATCCTTAAATTTTGGCCTTATCTTACCTCTCCTTTATTCTATTTATTTTGATTGAGTTATATAATTTCATGTGAAGAGTATTTAAGTGAAACACTTAAATACTAGTGTTGATAAGTTACATGTAAACTTAAACAAAGTTATTTGATATCATTGTGAAACACTGAGTTTGGCTTTGACGAATAAAAGCTAAATTTTCACACTTGAACATATTAATATGTCCAATTTTTATCATGCATAAAAGTTCATAGAACATTTATTACTAGTAATAATATCAACAACCTAAATCCACCACCATCATTTTTTACTATCAAATTAACTTTAGGATAATAACTTCTCTTCTTCCTTTTTTGTTGTTCTCAACTTTAAATTATAGCCAAAAGGTCAACATTCATCATTATATAAGGGCTTTGTGAAAAGTTAAATAAATTAACTTCTAAATCATAATAATAAAAAATTGTAATTCATTGTCATAAACTTAATAAATAACACAAAGTAATAGATAATTAAATAGTAAATCAAATCTTCAATATAAAATTCATATAAATTAAAGTTTGAAGTTTTTTGCATAATGATAAGTGCAAATTAAAATAAGTTTTAGCACAATTTTAGAAGCATTTTTCTTATGTTTGGATTATTTTTATTAGATTTGGTACTTAATTTAACTTATACTTTGTTTATAGGCCTTCTTTTAACTCCCTAATGAAGAAGGAACAAATTCAAATAAGTTAGAAAAGTTTTGGCATGATTTTAAAGGAATGGTTCAGAATATAAGTCATTAACATGATACCATGTTAAAGCCATATTAAATGTCAAGCAACATGAGTCCAACACATATCCATTTTGGTGGTGGTAATTTTTCCATAATTGAAGAGTTTATTGCATAAAAAGTAGCACGAGACTAACACAGTAGGGTTTTCTTATATAGAAAAGAGAGATTTAGTTGAAAGATGACTACACATCATTAGAGACACAAATTAGAGCATCTTGGGATAAAAAGAAAGCAACTTTAGAGAGAAAAGAAGGGATTTCTAGTAAGACTCAAGTAGAAAACTTTAAGATATTAAGATGTAATAGAATGTGTTCTTTTGTTTTATGTTCTTTTTGTGGTTATTATTTGTTTTCTTTATCTTAATGTGAACTAACTTGTGATAGATCTAGGTGGGATAAACCCTAGAACTATGCAATTAGATTTATTTTTTAATTAAGTGAAATATTTAATTTTCTTTGTGCATTATTCACAATTATTTCTTATTATTGAATTGAAATTTGATAGAATTTTAATTCAATTTCAAATATCATTTATGGGGATTAAGAAATCATATGTATGAATAGATCTTGGTATAAATAATATAAGTTGCATAAAATCTTAGAGATAAAACTGTATAAATCTTTTAGGTTAGAGTCAAATCTAATAAAGGAATTAATTTTATTATATACATAGGAATTTTGATTAGAAAGATATTTTAATGAATCAATTTAAGGATAATAACCATATATATTAAGAAAGAGGATGTTATAACTTTAGAATTTCTATGGTCCAAGAAATTAAGGCTAATAATTGAATTAAGATAAATTCAAGCATACAAGGTTTATGAGGTTCCTAAAGAACTCCTATGGAGGTGCTTGGAGGTGAAGGGCATTCCTATGACTTATATCAGAATAATTAGGGATATGTATGAAGGAGAATTGACTAGTGTAAGGATGATATAAGGTGACACGGAAGCGTTCTCTATTGGTGTTAGATTACACTAAGGCTCGGCCTTAAGCCCTTTTTTGTTCACATTAGTATTAGATGAGCTTACCAAACATATTTAAAGAGAGGTACCTTGGTATATGTTATTTGCTAACGATATTGTCCTGGTGGATGAGACCAAGGAGGGCATCAATGTCAAGTTAGAATGTTGGAGAGAAGCGTTAGAATAGAAAGGTTTTAGAATGAGCAGGTCCAAGATAGAGTATTAAGAATGCAACTTTTCAGGAAGTCAGAGGGTACAAGAGGCGGCAGTAGCAATTGTTACTGACATTATACCAAAGAAATCAAGTTTTAAATACATAGGTCTATCATTCAGAGTGATGGTAATATCGATGAAGATATAGTACATTGTATTAGATCTGGGTAGGTCAAATGACGAAGTGCGTCAAGTGTTTTATGTGATAAAAAGATCCCTTTAAAACTCAAAGGGAAGTTCTATAAAATGATGATTCAGCCAACTATGTTACTGGGCTAGAGTGTTGGCCTACTAAACTTAGACATACAAAACAGTTGTTAGTAGCAGAAATGCATATGCATAGGTGGATGTATGGTATTACTAAAACAGATAGGGTCCAGAATCATGTGGTGAGAGATAGACTACAGGTGACTAGTATTACTAACAAGTTGAGAGAGACAAGGCTTAGGTGATTTGGGCATGTGAGCAAGAGGGCCTCTGATGCTCTGGTATGACGTTGTGAGAAAATTACCCTTAGTGACTACAAGAGGAGAAAAGGGAGGCCTTACAAGAACTGAAGTGAAGTGATTAAGAAAGATCTGTTAGAGTTAGCCCTTACTAAGGAACTGACTAGAAATAGAAAAGTCTGGCATGATCGGACAAGGGTAAACGATACCCTTTAAAGTCCTTATGCCTCATACTTATCACGTCGGAAGTCCGACCCAAATTTCCTTTTCTGCCTTTACTAATGTAAGTTTTGGACAAGGATTTTGGGTGTTCAACTTGGTTTTTCAGGTCAGGTGTAGTGGGCAACGATCCTGCAAGGCCGTCTAAAATAGTCAGATTATCATATCCTCAGGGTCTCTCAGTGAAGACCCCTAGCGTAATTAGCGACAAGACGAGCTAGGCTTTACAACATGTAAGGTACTAGCAGATCTGGTCACCATCAGGTATATCCTTATGTATTTATTGTAATATGATTTATTTAATTACTTAGCATGCCAGTTTTTACTTATTTAGTCTTTAACGTGCATCATTATTTTATTGTTACATCTACATATGGGTCTACCAGAAACAATCTCTCTACTATGTATGGGTAAGACTGCATACTATCAGACCTCCCCAGATCTCTCTTTATTGCGGGACTTCGGACTGGGTATGATGATGATGAAGGTTTATAGGCGTCTAGATCTTGTTTATCAATTGATTTCTCCATTCTTGTTTATTAATTTGGTTTATTATCTTAAACTAGTAATTTTAGTTCAATTAGTCATCTCTTTTGATATATCATTAACTTTGTTAGAATAGATAATGAAAAGATAGCTATTATTAGTACTTGTAGTTCTTAAGAGAATGATGCTCATACTTACTAGTCTATACTAGAAGAAAGACAAGTGCACTTACTTAGTTAATCTTCAGTATTGTTCAAAAAGCATACATAACATCAAGTTTTTGGCTCCTTTATCAAGGACCAGGTTATCAGGAATAATTTATTTTTATTAACCTAATTAATTTTCATTTTCTAATTGCATCTATGTATTTTATTTTAGAACTTTCTTTTTTGATCTTATATTTATTTGTTCAATTTCATGATCTAGGTCATTTGGTTTATGAATATGAATATTCTTAGGGTAATAATAGATCTAGATCCATAAAAAGAAGGACTATACTTTCAAATTTAAGGGAGAGAAACCAATAAGTTCTAAGGTTATAGCTTCTAAACACAACAACATGACATAGATGACAATATAATATAAGGGATTACGTTAGATCGTTGCTTATAAAGACATAATTTAGTATTTTTAAAATTTAAATAAATTTCATAATAGTGTGGAAAAAGTATAGCATGAGGGAAGTAACTAGTCTTAACAATCAGAGACTAGTTGTCCATAAAACCATTACAATACGTTTAAACAAGTCCAGCTTAAGTTAAAGCTTAACTATCTAGCAAAGAGAGGATCACATCTTTAAGAGACCATTACCCTAACTTCCTATAATTCCTATTAGGATAAGTTGGTAAATGCCAATTTCCAACTAGAACCTAAATGCACTTGAGGTGGAGGTTTTGAGATGCCAATTATGTTTTAATGGAGTCAATTAATCCATTCCTTTGACAATTCTTTATTTATTTACCTACTAAAGCTTACATATTATGTCACTAAAAGAAATTTTGTTCACTAGTTAGTTCACATCCTTGTCCTTTATATTAATTTCTAATTGACAGATGAGACTCTACCATCTTAAGATAGAAGCCACTAAGCTATAAAGAGCTTGAATTCCCTGCCATATGAATGAGGAGAAGCAACATTCAAAGAACAAATGGTTGATTGATTTAGAGGCTTGATTACATAATATAGAAGAATATGAGATGTTAGGATACCTATTAACTTTATCTAGTATGTTGAATCTTTCTCTAATTCCTATTCATATAATGACTAAGAATTAATGATAACCATGATTTTAAAAAAAGATTATGCCATGATACCTGACAAATGATTAATTGGTTATATTTATATACCCATATTTAGTGTATTTTTTTGTTATTTGAGAGTTTTATGGTATTTTTGGTACTTATTTCACTTCAAGTGTGTTTTTAGGTGATAAATGCCTATATAGACCAAAAACGAGAAGAATTCAGGCAAAATCAAGGCATACAATGAAAGAATTGAAGCAAATTTGGAGATACATAGTCGTGTATAGGGATCGTGTAAGTCATTGTAAACTTGTGAAATTTTTTTAAGATGTTGTTTATGCTCATATGAAGATACACACCTATGTATGTGACATACGTAACTATGTATATGTAGCCTATATAAGCTTTTACAATCATGTAAAATCAACCGAGGGTTAGTTGTTAATAGCCCTGGGGAAGATATTAACATAAAATAAGATTGTCTATGATCCAATAATCTATAATTTACTTGCATGATAAAAGTTAATGTTTAATATATCTTAAAGTGATTCATCACCTAGGCACTACTTATTTAACATCGTTTGATCGTAATGCTTTCTTCATCGTAATTTATTCTTATGTTAAAATTTAGTTTAGTTCAATTTTAAATTAAATCAACAATCGGATTCAATGTTTAGATAATAGAAAAAGGGTTAATACTGGTACTTGCATTATTTATTATTCTATCCATTATTACATATTTTAATTATTTTTTGTTTTTGCTTTTAATTTATTTATTTATCTTATTGACTCTTTAGTTTGCTCATTTTTTATGGATCTTAGGGTTAGTTTATGACCCGAGGTAATCCATCAAACTTAGTAGATAACGATCTAGAGATTGAGGGAATAGCACATAGAAATCTCCGTTAGACAAGACTTAAAGAGTCTGAGTTAGATCGATAGATAAAGGACTAGGAAGGTCAGATTGATATTAAAGAATTGTGAACCATGCTAGACCAACCAAGAACTATGTTTAACTATGCTAGAATAGACTTGACAGGAGCAAAATCCAGCATGATGAGACCAATTGTTAATGCTAACAATTTCAAGATTAAATTATGGTGCAATAGTCTATTCAGTTTGATAGGCTACGAGATGATGACCCAATCTCAAACTTTTTGAAGATTTATGACACCTTTAAAGTCAATGGTGCTAATGACAATGCAATAAGATTGAGATTATTCTTGTTTTCATTGAGGGGCAGGGTGAAGCAATGGTTGAATTCCCTACCTAGATCATCATTTACTATGGGGACTAAGTAGCAGAGAAGTTTCTTTTGAAGTACTTCCCACTAGTAAAGACTTCCAAACCAAGGAAAGACATCTCCTTCTATTCTTAGGCTAATTTAGAGACATCATATGACATATAGGAGAGGATCAAATAGATGTTAAGGAAGTGCCCACATTATGGACTACAGGCTAAATCAGACTATGAGGCAAATGATAGATGTAGTAGCTAGAGGTACTCTAAATAATAAGACTTTAAAAGAAGCCTATGGCCTTATTGAAGACATGGCTATGAATAGTTCTCAATGGTGCTCTTCTCAAGGAAGACTTAGCAAGCTCACAGATGTATATAAAGTAGATGTAGTTGTGTAATTGGCAAACCATGTTAAAGCTCTAAGCATAAAGGTCGATGGATTGAATATGAATCCTAAGTTTCAACTTATGCAGTGTAAGATATGCAGGCTAACATCCAGGTCAAAACTATCAAACGTTATAGCTCGAACATGTGGATTACATGGGGAATCCTTCTAAACCCTAGAATAATTTGTATAGTAATACGTCCAATCTATGATAGAGGAATCACTCCAATTTTGCTTAGGGGAATCAAGGGCAGGCAAGGAACAACCCTCCACCAAGATTTTAGCAACATCTAACTCAGGCTAATAAGCTAAATCTAAAAGGCAAGATGCTAATACTTATTCAATAGTCAGATGTAAGATGTTAAAGAACAGAGGCTTTTATACGTAACTTGAAATTGAAGTTAGGTAAATTACAAATTATTTTTTAGAAGACCACAAGGGAGTTTTTCAAGTACAACCAAGACAAATCCTAAAGAACATGTCATGGCAATCACCCTTAAAAGTGGAAAAGAACTATAAGATGATAATGAACCCTAAGAGAAGAAGGAGAGTAACAATAGGAGTCAAAAGAAACCTGAAGGTGAAAGGCACCTTTAAAAAGTCAAGGAATTTCAATATGTCATCCCTTATCTTGCCAAAGTGAAGAAAGATGTTATGGATGAGTGGTTGGTTTATTTTTTATTATAAAAATTATAAGTTTTAAACCCAAACACACAGTGTAGTGATAGCTAGCACTGGCAAGTACAGATCGATCTCATGAGGAATGAAAGTACTATTATTAACTCTTTTTTCTATTATTTAATCATCAAATCAAGTTGAGAATTTAATTGAAAATTAAATTAAACAAACTAACCTAAAGTTAACACAATAATGAACTAGGATAAAGAAAATACTACGGTTAGACAATATCAAATAAGTAGTACCCAGGTGATGAATCCCCCTAAGATATCTTAATCCTAACCCTTTATTATGTAATTTAATTATTGATTATTAGACTATAAAATTTCATATATTATGTTAATATCTTTCTTGATATTATTAAACCCTTGGTTGATTATCTAAAATCTATTTCAAGTTAAAACTCCTAAGATTGCATTACTCGATTGGTGAATTTCATTGTTAGGTTTGATCCTAATCCAGAGAATTTATGTCGACTTATCTTTAGGTTTACATGTAACTCCTTCCAACTATGGTAGATTTATTTATACCAAAGGATTTCTCAATCTCAATCATATGAAATCAAACATTGAACTAATATTCTAGCTATCTCAGTTCAAGAATATAAACACATAATTGAATTGCAATAAATTAATCAATAAAATTGCATTGAGCAAAAGATTATATCGTACTATTATACTATTCATTCCTACAAAGGGTTCATCACACCTAAACACTAAACAAATTAGTTCTTAAACATAGAAAACAAATTCAATATAAAATATTTAGAAGAACAAATAGAAATAAAAGAATTCATATTAAATGTCCCCTTTTTGCCGACGATGAAATCTTATTACAATTTGGATTGAAGGTTGCTCTTTATTGGATCTTGTGTGTAATCTTCATGTTTTCCTATTCCTTTATTTAGAACCATTTAGTGTCTAATATCTAAACGCTTCTCCTTTTTCTTTTTCCTTTATAGTTTCCTTCTTTGGTAAAAACTACGATTTGTAGAATATACACAGTCACTTATATGGTTGTGTAGGTGACTATGTATCTCAAATTTCCTTTTAAATCATGACTTTATATGATCACAGAAGCTTACATGGGTAACATACACGGAAGTGTATGTTAACATACATAGGTGTGTATCTGCACATGGGCAAAAGTAGTGTCTTCAAAGCTCAACATGTTTATAGTGATTTATACGGTCACTATATATAGCCATGTATCTCTAAAGTTTCTTCAAATCTTTGTTTTATGCCTCCATTCACCTGAATTCTTTTTCTTTTACTCTATGAAGATAATTATCACCTACAAACACACTTGAAGAAAAATAAATAGCAAAATACTATTAAACTATTAAAAACAAGCAAAATACACTACATATAGGTGTATAAATATAGTCAATTAATCGTTATCCATGTTGGAGTTATGTAAATATAGTGCCCTGGAAAGCAAGTGTATTTACATGTAACTTTATCTTCTTCAGTTA
>JANZLD010000006.1:25874083-25889253 GCA_026413575.1 Erythroxylum carthagenense | reverse complement strand
GCAAGATGATTTCTTAAAAAGTTTTGAAATCTATCGTTTCTCCAAACTAAGCATGTATTCTTTTTCCGATCCAACAATCCAATACCCCCGCACTTAAGTTTTTGCTTTTACTCAAGCAAATGATAATCTAAATCATTAAAATTACAAGCATTAATCCCTTATTAACTTCAACCTGTCCATCCACACCTTAAATCATCATATTATATCAATCAACTTAACATATAATTAGATTCGAGTCATCTTAGAACTAACCTTCATAAGTCAAAATAATAAGAATAGCATAGATAAATCTTTTTAAATCAAACACACAAATTTTTAGACCCTCACTAAGGATTCACTCTAGGCACTCAAAGTGTAAGGTGAAAAGAATAGGAACTCTCAAATCAATAAATAAGTGGATTCTTAACCATAAGCTTGTAATAAAATCATATCTCCACCACTTAAAAATGTACTAGAAACAAAAATCAAAAGGTCTTGTTACAAGGTTTTAATGACGCTTAAGTAAAGGTATGATATGGTTAATAAAAAGGGTGATGACATTAAAGCATATTTACATAAACAAAATTACTTGAAACTTAGCTTTTCATAACATAGGTCCTTTACACCATAATTCCATTAGTACAATAACTTTAACACTATTCTTTTTTACTATGCTTGCAACCTATATTATTATTTTTTATTATTTGGAACATTCACCATGTACCATCAATTAAAGAAATATTGGACCTCTTTAAAATTCTTCAATATAATCAAATTTTCAAGTAATCAAGTAAACGTAAATCCTTTAGAGTTCAAAAATATTGAAAAGGCTTTCAATAAAAATAAGGTAAAGGCTATTAATGCAATTATAATTAATAGAAATGCTAAGTCTTAAAAGTATTTACTCCTAAGGGATAAAATATGATAGGATAATGATCAAGAAAATAAGCTAAAATAAAGGGTTGAATCTAAATGCCTTTATCATTTCGATGTTTCTAATTTAACAAATATGGTATCAATATGGATAATAAAAGCAAGTTCTAGAATCATCCCCCTTTGTATAATAACACACATTAAAGATTAAAAGAGTTTAAAATAGCAATGTATTTTGTTATTAGGCTTAAAAGCTTGCGAAAAGGGCCTTATATGTGTAAATGATATGTAATTTTTATTTAAATTATTTATCTCAATGATTACTAAATATATGACTTATAAAGCAAGTTTATTCTAACTTTAATCATTTTGTATACTAATTCAATTCAATAATCAATAACCATCTACAATAGTTTGGACAAATTTTAACTAAATTGGGATGTCTATTAATTAGAATTTATAAACATAATTATAAAAAATTAAGAGAAAAGATTTTATCAATGGTAGAAATTTGTATTGTCCTGCTGTTGCAAGATTTGCAATAAATTTCTTTTCACTTCAATGTTTTATTATGATGAAGAAAGAGTTGAGACAGATGTTTACAAGTGATAAGTTGGTTGCATTTCAACATACTAGGTCCAACGCTGGATAGGAGGTTTCTAGAATTACACTTGAAGATAGTGAATTTTAGTCCTAATGCCAATTGTCATCTGAATTTGTTAGTCTTTGGTGAGAGTGCTCCATTTAGTTGATAGTGATGAAAAGGTAATAATAAGTTATTTTTATGATATTATGGAGAGGGCGAAGGAAGTCATCAATGCCAGTCTGAAAAATTAGCCTTCTTTGTACACACCTAATCTTGCAATTATCAATGAGAGATGGGAAAGACAAGTTTACTCTCTGTTGTTTGCAGTTGGGGCATTTTTTAATCCTAGTGTTTATTTCAAACTAGGTTTTACAAAGAAAGCTAAAATTAATAAGAAAATGTTATTAACTATGTCAACAATTGTTGTCTATAAGATGAAGCAAGATCTTCTAAGCTCACAAATGGAGATTTATAAGGAGTCTTCTAGAGATTTGGGATGCAATTGCTTCAACAAATAAAAAAACTTAATCCAAGTATATATTTTTCCACTTTTTTATTTTTTGAAAATTAATTATCACTTTATTTTGTTTATAATGTTACCTTTGTTGTCTTACAACATACTGTTTCTTGGTGGGACTAATTCAGAATGGTGTTCCAAAATTATGAAGGTTTGCAATTTGAATTCTAAGTTAATGTGTGAATGCAACAAGTTGTAAAAGGAATTAAAGCATATTTGAATTCTTCTATTCCAAGAAAAGGAATAGATTGGAGCATAAAAAATTAAAGGACTTGGTCTTCGTTGGATACAATTTAAAGCTTATGGAAAGGTATTTTATTACTATTAAGTTAGATATAGTTTCTTATAATATTTTAATTTTATTAATTACTAGGACTCTTAATAGAACAAATAATTTAGTATATTGAATTTGCATTGATAATATTAATCTTTTGGCATATTGAGTTTCCAAAGAATCAGGTTTGAAAGAAGAGAGTGACTTGGAAGATAATCTTGGATGAAAAATTGGATGAGAAAGCATTAACATGTCATTTGATGCAATGAATTTGAATGATGATGATGAAAATACTCCTATCATTGATAAAGATTTTGTACCAAATGAGAATTGAGGTCAATGTAGTTATAGCAGATATCTTATATCCGAATGAACGAAGATTTAGGTTTTAATTTTACATATATTTGATGTATATGTTAAATTCTATTTATGTAATGTAATTGTAGATTTTTTTTGTTTCAGGTTTCACTTCCAGTTGGTTGTTTCCTCATAATTAGACTTAACCTTAGGGGGCAAGAAGGGCATCTACGTAGGTCCCACTCTCATAAAAAACAAAATATGGCCCACTCTTGACTCTCATAAAGAGCAAAATGAGGCAAAATAAATTCCATCCCTATAAAGAACAAAATGAGATAAAATAGAGCTCACTTTTGACTCTCATAAGGATCCCTTTTTTTAATTTTCTTAGGGCCTATAAAATGTTTGGAATGACCCTGCTCATCACGAACTCTTATTGTAAATTGTAATAGTTAAAGAGATAAGGATATTTATTATTCTTTTTATTTGATATTTTGATGTAATTAGTATTTATCGTAAGATGAAATTGTAATATTTTAAATACTTTATATTATTCTTAATTTTATATTGGCTTCATAATTAAATGATCTTATTTTCATATTAATTGTAGTTATTATTTATAAGTGAAATACATGAGAATTAATGTTAATAAAAATAAATAAATTGTTATTATTTTTAAATTTTCATTATTATGTTTTTTAGATACAAGGTTGACGTAAAATTATAAAGTATACAATACTATATCTTAATAGAAAATTTTGTAATTTTTTTAAAAATTCAAGGATTATTTTATAAATTTAAAAAATTACTTAAAACGATACCTAATATTAACCGATACTAGTGCAATACTATACCAAAACTAAATCTGATATCGGTAACAGTACATTATTGGTCAAAAGTTGATTCTCATATTTTCACATCCATTTTATTGCGGTGATATTTCAATCATTTTGAGGGATTATTTGATGAATATATGTGTTATGAACAATGTATTGATTTTCATACCGTATCGGCTAGAAAACAGTACAAAGTAGCTATAGGTTGGTATCGGGTGTCGATACTGGTTGGTATCGACATTTTTCACTTAGTATTAGTCGGTACCATTGGTATTTAAAATACCAGCTATATACTGATTGGTACCAAATGAAACACACTAATACTAATTGGTAAATAGTTAGTACTATAACTTTTACAAAATTAGGGGACTAAATTGCAAAAAAAAAAATTTTAAACCCCCCAGACGACCATATCACTCTCCTCTATTCTCCTACTATTTTTTCTTTCTCACACATCTCCTCTCTCTCTCATTCACTCCTTCTCCGGTAGTTCCTCTGCAGTGATGACCATTGTACCACCACTGACACCCACCCTTTGCTCTCTCCTCCCACATTCCCACTTTTTTTTATTTCTCTCTCACACATCTCACTCTCTTGCTCGTTCACCATTGCCACCACTCCCTCTAATGACGACCATCGAGCCACCATCGACATCACCAGCCCACTACCACCGGCAGTCACCACTTTTGTGAAATGGAAGTGTTAGGTGTATTTATGACTTCATGTATGTTTTGTGAATGGAATTGTTGGGTGTGTTTTGTGAATGAAACTGTTAGGTGTGTTTATGACTTCATGTATGTTTTATGAATGGACTTGTTGGGTGTGTTTTTTTCTCTAAAATTAACGAGGTCATAAAGAATTGTTTATGTATGTTTTTTTTCTCAAGTTTTAATCTAAATGAGGGTGGGATGATCCATATATTCGATACTACATATGCTAGATCTCGATGAGCTTTTATGTAATCGGAAATTTGGTCATATGTTTATTTCTCTCGTTTTAATTTTTCATTGTTTTGAATTAATTGCTTCAAAGGTAATAAATGGGTTGATTAAAAATATTGTAGATCATAGAAGCTAAGCATAGTAGACAAAAATTATAGAAAACATTGATAAATTTGACCTAATTAGAAAAGGGATATGGATAATGTAGCTGAGTTATTATAATAATTCGAAAAGAAGTTAAAAGTGTTAATTTACTTAATAAAACTTGAGATTGTAAACATTAGTCAAGATTTGATAAAAGTAAATCCAATCAATCAGCTTAATTAATTAAGATCTCCTACAACGAAATTTCCTAAACTAAATTAACTCTCTTTTAATAATTCCACATTGATTATTTGCTTTCTTATAAGAAAAACAAGGGGGTGCGATTTTGTTATCATGGGTATCAATATTTGAATGCATGTAAGCTTTCTTTGGAATTTATATCATCTAGACATGAATTTGTTACTTTTATCATGTCTTGGCTGTAATTATGCATCTAGATATTGGCAATGAATTATAGAAAACTGTAATTTTCTAAAAGCATAAAATATTTACTGAACATCATAAGAATTGGAAAATTGTAAAAATAGCTTGTAAACAACTATGTGGAGAAATTATTGGTTGAGTTGAGTGCAGTATAAAGAAAGCGAATGGAGTTGTGATGCGGAAGTGAGGCAACCAATTATTGTTAAGCCATAGAATATAGGAAAAAGGAGAAGCATTTCGCTTATGGTGCATTGTGTTAGATACAAAGTTTTGTGTAATTTTGTATGTTGAATACTTGAATCAATAGTTTTTGACTTATGGTAAATTGTGTATAATGTCATCATATAAAATGAGTTATATTATATAAGATGGACATGCGTATTATATAATAAAATTATGTGTTCTTTATTTTGATATATGTCTTCATTTATTCTTACAGATAAATGGAAGAAAGTTCAAGTACTCCTAATCAATTCACTTCAGGAAGATACAATGATCCAACTTGAGCTTATGCTATATTAGTTCCCGATATAAGGAACCATCTATTTGCTTGTTTTGTACCAAACATTTGAAAGGTGAGGAATCACTCGACTAAAGATGCATTTAGTTATGGTTAAAGGAGATGTGGACTTTGTAAAAAAGTAAATCATGATGTGAAGTGGCAAATGAAAACTTTGCTTGATGAATATTAATACGAGATAGATAGAAGGGAAAGATTGAATTATGAAATTGGTAGTGAAAGTTCATTTGTTGGTTTTTGTGATGATTGTGGAAATGTTGAAGGTGGTAGTGGTAGTTGTAGTTATAGTGGTAATGTTCCTTCCTAATAGGAAGTAAATTTTGCATTTGGATCTAATGTTAGGAAAAGAAGAAGGAAGATGACTAATTTTTTTGGCACCGTCCCAACCTTCAATTCATAGTGCCTTGCAATCAAGAGATTCGGTTCAAAATGTAAATATGACAATGGTTAAATGGTGGTATGATACAAATGTAGCATTCAATGCTTCCTAGTCATACTATTATCAGCTTATAGTGGATGCTATAACCTCTTATGATTCGGGATACAAAGCTATGACTACATAGGTAAACTTTTAAGTTGCTTATGAGTGCTCTCCCAAATATAGAAGGGAGAGATTTGAATTATGAAATTAAAAGTTATTTGGGAGAAAGAAGAGTGGATTAGGCTACTTATGAGTGTTCAATCATGTGTGACGGTTGGACAAATATGAGACATAAGCCTATTATTAATTTTTTGGTTTATTCTATAAATGACTCATTATTTTTGAAGTTTATTGATGTATTTGACCTTGCTAGGAATACTAATACTTTATTTGAAATATTGATAAAGTTGTGAATAAAGTAGGATCAGAAAATATTGTAATTCATTACTGATAATGATTTCACTTATAAAATGATGAGAAAAAAGGTTACAAAATAAGTATAATTCTTTTTTTGGACTCTCTATACCACATATTGCATTGATCTAATACTAAAAAATATAAGAGATTTTAAGCATTTTCCTACTATTGGTGAGACTGTATAGAAAGCTAAAAAGGTGATCAAGTTCATCTATGATCGTGCATAGGTGCTGAATTTAATGAGAAAGGAATTTACTAATGATAAGAATTTGTGTTATCCTACTGTGACAAGATTTGCAACGAATTTTTTATCACTTTAGTGTTTTATTACGATGAAAAAGGAGTTAAGACAAATGCTTACAAGTGATAAGTTAGTTGCATCTCAATATGCTAAATCTAATGCTGGACTGGAGGTTTTCAAAATTATACTAGAAGATAATGAATTTTGGTCTCAATATCAATTTGTTATTCAAGTTTGTGAGTCTTTGGTGAGGGTGCTTCGCTTAGTTAATAGTGACAAGAAGGCAACAATGGTTTTTTTGATGCAATGGAGAGGGCGAAGGAAACAATCAAGATTATTATAAAAAATATGCCTTCTTTGTACACACCCTATCTTGTAGTCATCAATGACAAAAGAGAAAGACAACTTTCTTCTCAGTTGTTTGAAGCTAAGGTGTTTTTAAATCTTAGTGTTTATTTCAGACAAGATTTTATAAAGAAAACTGAAGTTAATAGGAGAATAATATTAACTATTATAACAATTGTTGCCCATGACATGATGCAAGATCTCTTAAGCTCATAAATGGAGCTTTATAAGAAGTCTTCTGTGAATTTTGGAATGCTAATTACTATTCGACAAAAGCAAAACTTTCTCTAGATGTTAACATTTTCCCTTTTCTTGTTGAAAATTAATTATCACTTTATTTTGTTTATAACGCTACTTTAATTATCTTACAACTTATAGTTTTTTAGTGGGATCAATTCGAAACTGGTATTTCAGAATTGTAAAGATTTACAATTCGAATTTTAAGTCAATGTATGCGTGCAACAGACTATGAAAGAGACTGGAGCACATTTGAATTCATCCATTCCAAGAAAAGAAATAGATTGGAGCATAAAAGATTGAATGACTTGGTCTTCATTCGTTACAATTTAAAGCTTCAGGAAAGATATGTTATTATCATTATTAATTTATATATAATTTCTTATAATTTTGTATAATTAAGTTTTATTGTTTACTATGATTCTTAATAGTACAAGCAGTTCAATAAATCCATTTTGCATTGATAATATTGATCTTTTGGTAGATTAAGTTTATCAGGAACTGTGTTTTGTAGATGTAAATAACTTAAAAGATAATCTTTGATGATAATGTATTAACAAGTCATTTGGTGTATTGATTTTGAATGATGATAATGATGAGACTTCTCTCAATAATGAAGATTTTGTATCAAATAATAATTAGGGTCAACGCAGTTATAGCGGATATCTATCCGTAGGAGTTTGAATGAAGTTCTAAGTCTTGTTTTTCTTTATCTTTTAATTTTACTTATATTTGATATATATGTTAAATTCTATATATGCACTATAAATGTAAATGTTTTTGTTTTATGTTTTACTTCTATTTGATCATTTCTATCACGAATTATTATCGTAAATTGTAATAGTTTGAGAGTTAAAAATATTTATTGCTTTTTTATTTGATGTTTTGATATAATTATTATTTATTATATGATGAAATTGTAATATTTAAATACTTTATATTATTCTTAATTTTATATTTGTATGATAATAATTATTTTTTATATTAATTGTGGATATTTTTTATGTATGAGATATCTAAAAATTATTATTATTTCATATTAATTGTGATTATTATTATTTATTATTATAATTTTTGGAGACATAGTTGAAGTAAGCTTATAAAGTATACAATATAATATGGTAATAGACTATTTTATATATTTTTAAAAAAGTAAAAACTATTTTATAAATTTAAAAATTACAGCCACTATTAACCAGACATAATACTATGCCAAAACTCAATTCACGCAATCGGAAGGTTGGTCACGAGGGCCGCATTAAATGTTGTTATAATTTACTGATCCATCTATAGTGCTACTGAATGAAAAGTAAAAGGTAAAATACTATCACGACAAGTCGTTTGTTTTCCCCAATTTTTTTACCTTTCCAAAGCCTAACGACAGACGGGAAGCAAGAGCACCTAGCCCAACTCCTGTTCCGGTGCTCTTCTCCCTCTACTCGTATCTATATATATATGTGATATTTTGTTGGTGTTTGATAGAAAACTGTTTGCGAATTTGATTGGTTCATACACTGTCAGGTTCTGCCTCTTTCATTCCCTTCCCATTTGATTGATTTATCTTCTCATGTTTGAGCTTAAATTAGGAGCAGCTATCTTATTTTGATCTAAATTGTCAGTGAATTTGTTTACTGTTTGCCGTGCTCAGGTTGTTGTGGTTGTGGGGTTGGTTCATTAACATGGATAGACCTTATAATAGGTTATTGTTAGGGTGGAATGTGTTTTTGAGTAGACGCTATTCGAGTGAAATAACAGGAGAAACTTCAGATACTGTAAGAAGGGTATTCAAAATCATGATGGCCTCTCCAGTACCAACGCTTCACACTGTTCTTGACCAAAGTGGGGTGAGAATATCAGCAGAAATGGTTGAACAGGTCCTCAAGAGATTTGAGAACGCCGGTATGATATCGTATCGGTTCTTCGAATGGGCAGAGAAACAACGGTATTACTCCCACAGTGTTAGGGCGTATCATATAATGATAGAGTCTCTGGCCAAGATAAGGCAGTTTCAGATCATGTGGGATCTTGTCAATGCTATGAGGAGCAAGGGCATACTAAATGTTGAAACATTTTGCATTATCATGAGAAAGTATGCAAGAGCTAAGAAGGTAGAAGAAGCTGTCTACACATTCAATGTTATGGATAAGTATGGCGTGCCCCAAAACTTGGCAGCATTTAACGGCTTGCTTAGTGCCTTGTGCAAGTCAAAGAACGTCAGGAAGGCTCAAGAGATTTTTGACAGTATTAAGGACCAATTTGTACCGGACTTAAAAACTTATAGTATATTGCTTGAGGGTTGGGGAAAGGCCCCAAATCTGCCAAAGGCAAGGGAGATATTCAGAGATATGGTTAACACGGGTTGTGAACCTGATATTGTGACATATGGTATCATGGTAGACATTCTTTGCAAGGTTGGGAGGGTTGACGAAGCCCTCGGAATTGTAAAAGAAATGGATTCTACAGTTTGTAAACCAACTTCATTCATTTATAGCGTTTTGGTTCATACCTATGGAATTGAAAATCGGATTGAAGATGCTGTTGACACATTCCTAGAGATGGAAAAGAAAGGGATCAAGGCTGATGTGGCTATGTATAATGCTTTAATTGGGGCATTTTATAAAGTAAATAAATTCAAAAATGTGGAAAGGGTCTTGAATGAGATGCAGATCAAAGAGGTGAAACCCAACTCAAAAACCTTGAATATCATCCTGAGCAGTTTGATTGGTTGTGGAAAGACCGATGATGCTTTGAAGGTATTCCGTAAGATGATCAAATTATGTCAGCCAGATGCGGACACATACACCATGATGATAAAGATGTTTTGTCAAAATGATAAACTTGAGATGGCCCTTAAAGTCTGGAAATACATGAACAAAAAGCGGTTTCTCCCAAGCATGCATACATTTCAAGTCCTTATAAATGGTCTTTGTGAGAAGGGTGATGCGAATAAGGCATGTATTTTGTTTGAAGAGATGATAGAAAAGGGAATTCGGCCTTCAGGTGAGACATTTGGGAGACTAAGACAGCTGCTTTTGAAAGAAGACAGAGAAGATGTATTAAAATTTCTCCAGGAGAAGATAAATATTCTGGTCAAGGAGCCTTTGTGGGATAGATGAATCATTCCAACAGCTGTAAGCTGTTTATTGTAATGCTCCAGGAAATAGTCGGTTTCAAATTCATTTTGTGAACAGTATACAGCATTGGCTGGTCGGTTCTGCCATTTCCATTGTTCTCAATCTATCCACAAAAGTACAGCTATGGATATTTAATTAATCTGGATCCTAAAGAAGTGAATAATGAGAGATGAAGCAGATTGGGGTTGGGAATTTTGCGCCTATCTTCAATGAGAAGACTACTGGAGATGGAATGACCTGGTCAGCAGCTGCGCAGAGCAGAATGTAGTAGTTCTTTCCAACGGAACTATGACTAATTTCGCAAGAATAAAGGCAGTTTGGTCTGATGGAAAAGCGGGAGTATTGATTTACAAGTTGTTAGGGAAGGTAGATGAGGTGGTTTATTATGGTTTCAGAGCCAAATTTTAGAATGGGTGCTAATACTTTCAGAGTCCAATTTTAGAATGCTCTCTGTACTTTCTTCCCTCACCTTTTATATTTAATGATATTTGAACAATATTAATAGGCTTTACGGGCAAAGTTATGAATATCGTACTGGACTTGGTACCGAATTGGATTCTGGAATAGAACTGTACCGGTACCAGTCAGTACCAATCGGTACCGAGTACCGTTTCGGGTAATTTTTTAAATTTATAAAATAGTCCCTAAAATTTTTAAAAATTGTAAAATAGTCTATATTGGTATATTGTACAGTTGTACTGTATATTTTACTAGTTTACTGTTTACATTAACCATGTTTTTAAAAATTTTAATAATAAATAATAATGACAACTAATATGAAATAAGTCAATAACAATAATTTTTAAATATTTTACATATAAATAATAACCACAATTAACATAAACAAAGACAATTATCATCATATACACATCAAATTAAGAATAATACAAAGTATTTAAAATGTTACAATAATAAAATTTCATCATTTTAATAAATAATATTATATCAAAAGATTTAAAATATCTGATAAAAATAACAATAAATATTACAAAAAGAGTTGATGACGAAGAATCAATCAAGTAAAAGTTAAATTTGAAACAAAAATATTACAGTTACATTACATATATACAATTTAACATAAACATCAAATATAAGTAAAATTAAAAGAAGAGGAAAAATAAAAACTTGAAATTCAATCGTCAATGGGAGGATACCCGCTAGAACTGTACTGACCTCAGTGATCATTTGGTACAAAATCCTCTTCAGTGAGAGGAGTTTCATCATCATTATCATTCAAATTTAATGCACCAAATGACATGTTAATGCTTTCTCATTCAAGATTATCTTCCAAATTCAAATCATTCACATCAACCAAATCGGGTTTTCAGAAACTTAATCTGCCAAAACATCAATATTATCAATGACAATTGGATCATTTGAACTACTTGTGCTATTCAGACTCCTAGTAAACAATTAACTTTAATTATTAAAAAATTATAAGAAATTATATCGAAATTAATAATGATAATAATGAAAATAACATACCTTTCCCGAAGCTTTAAACTGTAACGAACGTAAATTAAGTTATTCAACCTCTTATGCTCCAATCTATTCCTTTTCTTTGAGTGAATAAATTCAAATGTGCTTCAGTTTCGTTCACACCCAGTTGTACTCACATATTGACTTAAAATTTGAATCGCAAAACTTTTTAATTCTGGAACACAATTTTCGAATTGATCCCATCAAGAAACTGCAAGTTATAAGATAATAAAAGTAGTGTTATAAACAAAATAAAGCGATAATTAATTTTCAACAAATAAGAAATAGAAAATAAGTAATACCTGGAAAAAGTTTTCCTTTTTGTCAAATAGTAATTGTCATTCCAAAATTTCCATAAGACAACTTATAAAGCTCTATTTGTGAGCTTAAAAGATCTTGCATTGTGTCATGAAGAACAGATGTTTTAATTGTGAAAAGCATTCTTCTACTAACTTCAGTTTGTTTTACAAGATCCAGTCTAAAATATACAATAGGATTCAAAAATGCCCTAACTGCAAACAATGGAGAAGAAAGTTGTCTTTCCCTTCTCTCATTAATGATTGAGATAAATGATGTGTATAAAGAAGGTCTATTTTTCAGATTAGCCTTGATTGCTTCCGTTGCTCTCTCTAAAGCATAAAAAATATAACCTATTGTTGGATTTTCTTCACTATCAGCCAATCGAATCACCCTCACTAAAGGCTCGCAAACTCGGATAACAAATTGACATTACGATCAAAATTCTCTATCTTCCAGTATAATACTACAAACCTCCATTCCAGCATTAGACCTAGCATGCTGAGATGCAACCCACTTATCACTTGTAAACATTTGCCTTAACTCCTTCTTCATCAAAATAAAAGACTGAAGTGATAAGAAATTTGTTGCAAATCTTGTTTCAGCAGGGTGACATAAATTTCTACTGTTGGTAAATTTCCTTCTCATCAAATTCAAAATTTATGCACGATTATAAATGAATTTTGTCACATTTTTAGCCTTCTGCATAGTCTCATCAATAACAAGAAAATATCTAGGATCTTCTATATTCTCCAGCATTAAGTCAATGCAATGTGCAACACAAGGAGTCTAAAAAATGAATTATAGATATTCTGCAATCTTTTCTCTGTCGCTTTATAAGCGAAATCATTGTTAGTAATAAACTGAACAATATTTTCCGGCCCTACTTCATTCACAACTTCATCAAATATCCCAAATAAAGTCTCAACATTTCTAATAAGGTCAGATGCATCAATAGATTTCAAAAACATATAGCCATTTGAAGAATAAACCAAAAAATTTATAATAGGCTCTTGTCTCCTATTTGTCCAACCATCATACATAATTGAATGACTATAAGTACTCCAACTCACTCTTCTTTCAGCCAAATAAGTTCTAATTTCAGAAACAGCATAACTCAAAAGTTTACCTCTTAAATCATCAACCGATGACCCTTTGTATCTTGAACTATAAGAGACTATTGCATCCATCGTAGGTTGATAATAATAAGATTGAGAAACATTGAATGATAAACCTGTATCATACCACCATCTAGCTACTGTTATATTGACAATGTGAGTCGCATCTTTTGATTACATTACACCACGAATTGAAAGTTGGGCTCCAGGAGTTGTTTGTGGTGCAAAGAAACTAATCACTTGCCTTCTTCTTTTCCTCACATCAGATTCTTCAGGATCTTGAGGCTGAGATGGAACACTACCAGTACCACTTCTACCTTCAACATTTCCATAATTACCACGAAAACTAGAAAACGAACTTCTACTACCAATTTTAAAATTCAGTCTTTCCCTTCTGTCTTTCTCAAACTGATGTTCATCAAGCAATATTTTCATCTGCCACTTTACATCATGACTTATTTTTTTACATACTTCCACATTTCCTTTAACCCTAGCTAAATGTCTTTTTAATTGAGTAATTCCTCCACCTTTCAAATGCTTGTTACAAAACAAGCATATGGTATGATTTTTTTGACCGAAAATTGTACCAGCATGAGCCCAAGCTGGATTACTGTATCTTCCTGAAGTAGGTTGATCGGGAGTATTTGAGCTTCCTTCCATTTATCTGTATACAAAAATAAATAACACATAATTTTCGTACACAATGACAATATGCGTATCCATCTTATATAATATAACTCATTCTGTAATAATCACAAAGTTAACAATTCAACATATATAATAAGTAACACAAAACATACTCCAACAATTTGCAATTTTAACAATTACAAAACAATCATAATATCATTTCCACTTCCCTCCATTTCCAACAATTTCTAATTCTAACAATCACAAAATATTCATTATTATTTTTCCATTTCCAACAATTTTCAATTCTAACAATCATAAAATATTCATAATTTATTTCCATTTCATTCCATTTCTAATAATTTCCAATCCTAACAATTACAAAACAATCATAATTCTATTTTCATTCCACTCCAATTCTAACAATTTCCAATCCTAACAATTACAAAACAATCATAATTTCATTTCCATTTCATTCCATTTATAACAATTTTCAATCCTAACAATTACAAAACAATCATAATTTCATTTCCATTTCATTCCATTTACAACAATTTCCAATCCTAACAATTACAAAACAATCATAATTCTATTTCCATTCCATTCCATTTACAACAATTTCTAATCATAACAATTACAAAACAATCATAATTTTATTTCCATTCCATTCCATTTACAACAATTTTCAATCATAACAATTACAAAACAATCATAATTCCATTTTCATTCATTCCATTTATAACAATTTCCAATCCTAACAATTACAAAACAATCATAATTCCATTTCCATTTCCATTTCATTTCATTTACAACAATTTCCAATCACAATAATTACAAAACAATCATAATTTCATTTTTATTAATTCCATTTACAACAATTTTCAAACCTAACAATTACAAAACAATCATAATTTTATTTCCATTCCATTCCATTTCTAACAAATTCCAATCATAACAATTACAAAACAATCATAATTCCATTTCCATTCCATTCCATTTACAACAATTTCCAATCATAACAATTACAAAATAATCATAATTTCATTTCCATTCCATTCTATTTCTAGCAATTTCCAATCCTAACAATTACAAAAAAATTATAATTTCCATTCCATTTACAACAATTTTCAATCCTAACAATTATAAAAAACAATCATAATTCTATTTCCATTTATTCCATTTACAACGATTTCCAATCCTAACAATTACAAAACAATCATAATTCTATTCCATTTCATTCCATTTCCAACAATTTCCAATCTTAACAATTACAAAACAATCATAATTCCATTTCCATTTTATTACATTTACAATAATTTCCAATCCTAGCAATTACAAAACAATCATAATTCCATTTTCATTTCATTCCATTTACAATAATTTTCAATCATAACAATTACAAAACAATCATAATTCCATTTATAATAATTTCCAATCCTAACAATTACAAAACAATCATAATTTCATTTCCATTCCATTCCATTTCCAACAATTTTCAATCCT